>CAJRST010014446.1:11088592-11103372 GCA_907169785.1 Menidia menidia | reverse complement strand
TTCAGATCATAGTGAGAGAGTTGGCACTTTTGCATCCAGATCCATCTCTCCAGCGAAGTTCTTGCCCAGAACTGTCACTGCTACGCAACCACATTCATAAAAGTTGGCCCAAATGCAGATACGGTCTGCTTTAGATCCTTAGCCCAAACATTCAGGTATGACACAAGCTGTCAGTTCATTGATAATGAGGGAGACAGATGGCCTGGTGTCTCCTGTTCCACTACATGCCAGAATTGTTGATCTAGCACATGAGGGACGCCAAGGCATAGTCCGTAACCAAGCAGAGACGTGATCTATTCTGGTGGCCACAACTGGACTAACTTGTGCGTTGTGTCATTAACTGCCAGTTCAGTGATAAAGTAGCCATAACTGCCCTTGCTCCATTTACACCAGTCGAGCTACCCAGCAAACCATAGGACAAAGTTGCAATAGATATTACAGGTAAAATTGAAAATGCTACATGGGACTGCCATTATGCAAACGTACTTACAGATTACTACAGCAAGGAAGGAATTAGGACCCACCATTATCTAGGTTGTCCTACCCATCTCACCCTTTGCTCTATTTTTGTACTTCACTGACCACATAAAGGAGCTGGTCACTGCTGCCATCAAAAAGACCCCACGCCCCAGTCTCATTCCTGCACCCAAAGACCTCCCACAACATTGTCACCCCCACCACAAAATCCAAATGACAACTTTGTTTTTTACTGACCTCATCTGGTCAAAGTTGCAGGATTCTCCTAGATCACAGCTAAAGAAAGCCGTGCATCTTCAGACTCATATGTTTTACTGAGGATATTCACTGAATTAATTTCAGTTGTGGGCATTTATTTTGACCGTTGGATCACAGGGGACCTGAATGGGAAAGTGGCCCAAGACAACCATGGTAAATAACTCACTGTCCTTTACATGCTTGGTCTAACTCAGAATGTGAACAAGCTCACACAAGAGGGGATATAATCTAGATGTGCTCATTTGAAAGGTAGTTTTTACAATAATATTTGTGTATCCTCAGTTACACCGAAACCAACAGTCGGTTCTGCAGTTTTTCAGGGGACACTCATAGATGACAACACATGGACACCGTTTATGGAAATGATCAGGTTTTAAAGAACTCTGTGTTCTAATGTTGATGATCTGTTGAACTCTTACACATCAAGTGCCTGAAAAGGTTTGGAAAGTTGTTTTATCTGCACTCTTTACTTTTCATGGTTTTAATTCATTATTTTATTATTGTCTTATTTTCACTAACTTGTCCTAAATTTTCATTTTTTTAATCCGTTGTGTAAAGCACTGAATTATCTTGTAGATTAAATCTGCTATACAAATACATTTGCCTTGCCTTGCCTTAAGATATACAGACAGTTCTGAGTGGGAAATAGTTTTTTATCCTTTAGTCAGAGGGTGGTGGAATTGCGTCCTTAAAGAATGTGTCCTTAAAGCATTCAGTGTCCGATTTGAGAATAGCATGGGTATGACATCATCAGCTTTAAGTCTTTCAAAATAAGTAAATAAACATTAATTAATTAAATACACTCTGAGTCGAGAAGAGGCAGTCTTCCTTTACAAAGATTACTTTTTTTTAAAGAAAAAAATAAAACTAGTTTCTCAAGTAGTACGCAATTCAAAGTCATTCTGCAGTGGCCTACCATTGATATTTATTTTTGTTTGAGCATGCAGTTTTACATTTAGAATCTAATAGTGACGCCATGCCATCTCCAGCATATGAAGGAGAATTCCAAAGCATAAAAGATTATTGTAAAGGTAAGGATATATAGATCTGTAATGTTAGGTTTGAGTCACTGTGTGAAATTTTTTGGACCTGTGAAATTACTAGGGTCCAAGGGTCTAAAATTTGCAAAAGAAAACGTCCAAGAGTGTCAATATGTTTTTTTTATCTTGACTAGTTCCTCATACATTTGTGTTATAAAAGTAATACAATATTCTGATGTATTTAAGCAGGTTTATCTGATTCCTGGCATTTTTTTATTCTAGGTCCAGGTATTATAGAAATGAAAAGAAAGCATTGGTGCTTAAAATTGAAAGAAGATTGGTGATTGTAGGCCAGTAGCACATACTTAAACTGAATTAAGTCTGATAGAAGATTAACACACAGACTGAAAGAGAAGAGGAAGTTAACTTTGCAACATTGATCCCCAAACACAAACAAGGAAAGGATATGAAGGACAGAGGAAGATAACCCCACAATCAAATGTCACCTTTGGTAGAAACTAAGTTAATTTGAGCTATATGGGGAGAAAACTTATATGTATAACTTATGTGTATATCTTCTTGTTTTCCCTAAACGTGTTCAAATCACCCAAAATGTAATTGGGACTGAATTAAAGATCATGGTGTTATGGGATTGTTGCAGAGACCTAAGCAGAGTCCAAATCCCAGCTGTATAGATATGTGTGGGTACTCTGGATTCTTCCCATATCCAAATACATACAATTTATTGTCAAATGTATTGACTGAACCAACAGATATTCAAAATCAGGTGTTCCAATCACTTCTACGGCCACAGATGCATAAAGCAAAACAGTTTTTACAAAAATTTGTGAAAGAATGGGTTTCTCTTGGGAACAGTGAATTCCAGCATGTTACTGTGATAGGATGCCACCTCTGCAACAAGTCAAGTGGTGAAATTTCCTCACTCCTGTAAATATTCCACACTTAACTGTGATTTGGAACAACAGCAACTCATCCATGCAGGGAAGGCCATGTATAATGGCAAAGCAGGAGCAAAGGATGCTGAACCACATAATGTGCAGTGGTCACCAATTTTCTTGTCTAGTCAATCACTAATCCAAGTATCAGGTGACTTTCACATTATCTCGAAAGCAGTTCAGGGAGAGCTTCAAACCATACAACACAAAGAGTAATGCAAAATGTTGGATACGGTGGTACAAAGCACTCTACCACTGGACTCTAGAGCAGTGGAGATGCATTCTCTGGAGTGATTTATTGTGCTTCTTCAATTGGCAATCCGATGGAGGAGTCTGTGCTCAGCAGTTGTCAGAATAACAATACTTTTCTGACTATATTTTTCTATATTTTTTTTTATTAAAATCAATTGAATTCAATAAACTGTGTTAGTCCCCATGGGGGGCAATTTAAAGGGCTCATTCCATTAACAATGTTACTAACTGGACTCTCTCCCGTCCCCGTAGTCTTGTGCTTTCTCGTCCCCCTTCTCTCTCCTCTCCCCTCCTATCACTTTCTGCAGATATTCCTGGCTCTGAAGCTGTGGAGTCTGGATCTGTGGTTGGGAGTTTCCTGCTGCCCCCGTGTTCCTGCTCTGTTGCCGTCATAACTTCTACCATTATCATTAGTATTAATATCATTGCCATTTTTCATCTAGTCTACGTGTTGCTGTATTGGCTGCCTCTCTCTGCTCCCTCTGTCCTTCTCTCGCCCTCTCTCTCTTGCCCTCTCTTTCCCTCACCCCCAACCAGCCGAGGCAGATGGCCGCCCACCCTGAGCCATGGTTCTGCTCCAGGTTTCTGCCTGTTAAAAGGAAGTTTTTCCTTGCCTGTGTCGCCTAGTGCTTGCTCATGGTGGGAATTGTTGGGTTTCTGTAATTAACTTCAGAGTATGAATAAAATTTAATTGAATTGAATTGACTGTGGAGTAGCATAATCTTAGTGTATACTGTGATAATGGAGGCATTTTCTGTTGAGGAGGAAGGTGGGATTAAACCAGGAGGCGATGGAGAGTGTGATGAGACTGTCAATAAATGTGTAATAAAATGTCATTAGAATGTTGTTGCTGACTCCTGGGGAATTTAGCTTAACTTCTGCCATAATTAGCCTGTGATAACAACTTAACTGCACACATCTACCTGCTTGTCCTCCTTCTCAGAACCCTTCACACAGACCTCTACTGCCACAGGGTTACTGCCCCAAGACCAAACAAGGATCACAGAGACTGGAAGAAAAGTTCTATAATTATTCTGGGTCAATAATCTTTCTGGGTCAACATTAACACCTCCATCTTTTCAGATCTCACATCACCACAGGACAGTCTCCCACAGCGGCTACTTAAGGCGCTGCTTTGTGTTCCCTCTTCATTAATGTTTTGTTTATTTTCTCTTATTAAACTTCTAACTGCACATCAGATTGCGTTTTTCTTGTAGGAATTGAAATCATACAAATGTTCGGCACTTTTATCCTGGTTTTAATCATGTTTGGAATAATGGTATCAGAACTTTATCATATAAATTTCTGTTGTTTTCACAGCTGTTCGGCCTGCAACACAGCAGTGTCTTTAGCCAAACACACAAACGTCACCGCGAGAACTCAATGGATTTTACTGTGAGCAGGTGAAAAGGAGTTGCAAAGGGAGCAGCAAGAAAGTAGGAGAAAGGGTTGTGATCTATGTTTACAAAAAATGGTCTAACCCTCAGCACATTACGGTTAAGAAACAAGTCTAGTTTCCCAGGTTCCCAAAGAGATCCTGGACAGACGGAGGGTCCTGTTCATCGAAAGAGGACAAACTATTTGTCAACGGCCACCCCATGGCTCTACTAATCCGAGGTGATATCTACTCACTTATATCTTAGTATTTAAGTACCCCTTTAGACTGTGTAGGCTGGATACATCTGTAATATTCTATTTAATCTCACAGTGAACTGTAAAATAGACACACCATCTCCATAGTCCTACTGCTGCAGTGTCACAACACAAACCGGTGTCCTACATGATGGTTTACTTGGGTTCTCATTGGGTTATACCTTTCCTGCACCTTTACTCTTTTGCACTGTTTTATTTTCTGTCCACTTTCACTTTTATCTTATTTTATCAACCTGCTGCATTTGCACTCCAACATGTTTTGTTCAAATTAAGACTACCTTGTAAGGCACACACAGGGGAACACACCACTAATAGCTCACACACAGATGGTGGCTGCAGACACAAGCTAGAAGTCAGCGGAAATGGCAGTCCGACAGACATGGTTAAACAGTACATGAGTGATTTTGGTCTTTGTGATGCATGGCGCTGCCACCATCCCACTCTTAGAGAATCACTTTCTTCTCACCAGTGCACCGCTCACATTCTAGAGAGCCGTATGTCACATTGATAAATCAGTTCTCAGCACTTTCCGACACTTCTGTGAACTGGTCTAAGTCCACAGCTCTGTCTGTTAACTGTAGCTTCCAAAATATACCAGATATCACTTTGCAGTCAAGTAATACTAGATACTTGGGCATAAACATTTCCTCTAGGGTCTCAGAACTAACAGCACTAAATTATGTACACCTCTTAAAATCAACAGAAGATGACCTCACACGTTGGAAATCATTTCCCATCTCACTCATGGGGAGAGTTGCTATCATAAAAATGATGGTACTTCCCAGAATTTATTACCTATTTTCAATGATCCCAATAAAACCACGTGCTACTTGGTTTAAGTCACCAGACTCATGTAGCTCCAAGTCTTTGTGGAAAGACAAACCTCCACGTATCAGTTTAAAAACTCTTCAAAAGACCAAAGACAGGGGTGGATTAGATCTACCAGCTATTTTTCACTATTTCTTAGCCAACAGGCTACAGTATACCGCAAAATGGCTTAAACCCAGTCCCCAGGATAAGCCATGGCTAAATGGACTTTGAGGAAACCTGTGAATCTCTGATCTACCATTTATTAGTCTAAACATAAAACATCACAAATGCTTCAAAAGCAATAATATAGGCACTTCTTAATATAAGTCCTCAATTCTCCCATGTAAGGTTACACCCATCAGGAGCAATCCTGAAATTCTTTAAAATAAAAATAAGCTTAACTTTATTCAAGGACAAACAATGGAATAAAACATTTCGATAATATAATTCAAGATGGAAATGTTATCCCATCTGCTGAGTTAATATTTCAATATAGGCTTAGCAGCAGTTTATTTCTAGATTACCATCAACTCAAATCCGTAATAACTAAGAAGTATGTTGTCCACCATTTGGACTTGCAACTTCCAAATGGGGTACCAGAATACCTAAGCATCTGTACCCCAAAATTAATATAAAAAAATATATTTTCAAAGACAGATGACACAATCTCTCTGCCCGTGTTAAAGTGGGAACCAGACCTATCATTCACCACTGACAGTCATTTTGGCCAAAAATATGTTCGAACATCTTCAGTATGACTACAAATCCCAATTTGCAGATTATACAATACAATATTCTTCATAGAACGCACTATATGGGACAAAAGATGTTCCGGATGGGTCTTGCACCTTCCAATATCAGCACACAATTCACGGACAACACACCGGACGATCACACACACGCTCTGTGGTTCTATGCACCTCTGTTCATAAGTTCTGGCTGGAGGTTTGTAAGGAATTATCACTATGGCTAAAGTGTAGTGTTCCTGCATGCCCCAAACTGTGTATTCTGGGTGATTTAAATGGAATCAACGTAGATAGGAGGTCAGTACAGTGTTGTGCATCACAAGGAAAACTATTCTCAAGAACTGGAAAATGAAAAATAACCCTAGCATTAATCAATTTAGAAATTCTCTTTTATTATTTATTATGGAAATAATGTCTGCATACTCTACACACAATTCGGTTGAATTTCATTCTCTCTGGTCCCCGCTTATTATCCTTTTCACCTAGAGGGTGCGGCAGGCTGCCGTCCTATGGCTTTGGGCGGTCAGACGGGGGGCTTGGGGGGGATCTGCATGAGGACTTGGGATCCTGGTGATTTCTTGGGTTGTAGGGGCTGGGTGGATCTCTGCGGTGGTGATTGGGCTTCTGGCCTGGTTGGTGGCTTGGGGGTTCCCTTATGGTATTATCTTGTGGCATGGGGTTGGGCCCCCTTGTGGGCCTGGTGCGGTGGCCTCTGGCTCCTGGCCGGGTTGCAGGTCGACTCGGGCATGGCCCTCTTCCCGGTGTCTGGGAGGGTCTGGTCGTCTTGGGCATGCCGTGGTGGGTCCAGGCCCAGACTGTTGTGGTTGAGGTAGCTTGGGTGTGTGTGTGAAGGCCCCACCCCCTTTTTTTCCTTCCCTCTTCAAGGAGCCGCAGGTGTGGCAGTGGTGTGCCCTCCAGTCGGGTGGTGGTCCCCTGCGGTTGCGGGGCCCGGGCCTTGGGGATATTCGGACCTCCAGGCAGGGGCAGGGCTCCGGGAGCAGGGGTGCCAAATGCAGCCTTGTACGGCTGCATCCTTCCCAGTTTACATCCCCTTACCCCTCTCCCCCCAGGCTCCAGTACACAGAACACACTCACCACATAGGGTTTCGGGACTATTGGGGTGTCCGTGGGGTGGTTAACTCATTGACTGCCAGCCATTTTCAGAACAGAGAGTACCATACTGCCAGAGTTTTTCGAGCATTTTGACTGATTTTTCAAGAGCCACAGAATAGTTTGTGCTATGACTATGTAAACACCGAACACACCAAAAGAAAGAGTAGACTCTCTTCTTTCATCAGGAAAAAAATGTGTTTCTACCTTATTCCGTTCTTTCTCGACGTGCTTCTCACCAGCGCCATTTTTCGCATAGCGAACCATTGCGTTTTTTTTTTATTTGCCTACAATCTATGCTCATCTCCCATCAAAAGTGGCACAGCTACCTAGAGGGTAAATTTGTAAGTACATACTCTGTCTAGAAGGCTGATATTTACGGACAAGCTTTAGCAGATCGTCCCCCAAGCCACTCGCGTTGAAAAACATAAAAAACGTCTATAGACGTCTTTGGCAGCGAATGAGTTAAGGGGTCCTCCTAGGAGGTTCTCTTTTCTCCGCCCTGCGGGACCCCCCATCCCGTGTTTTAATGGCACCTTAGACATTACATACCATCATACTCATACGAACGCATTAGGCCCAGGGGGGTTGGGTGTGTTGAGCGGGGTCGGGTGGGTGAGGCTCTCCAGGTAGTGGGGACTGCTCGGAGGGCCTTGCTCTGTGACTCTGCAGGGCCCCCCAGCCCTCTGTTTTAAATACATGTTAGACACGGAGGACCCCTGAGCTGGTCAGTGGTGCTAGGGTGTGTGCTGGCCCACTGCATTGGGCTGTCCGGGGTGCCTGGCCCTCTCGGATGCTGGGGTGTGGGGGCTCTGCTAGGGCGGATTGGTGGTGCTCGGGCTTGTGGGGCTAGGGTTTAGGGTTTCGGCCCTTGTCCCGTGCCTGTGGGGGGGGCGGAGTGCTGTCGCTCGTGGCTCCTGGGGGGCCTCTGCCCTATGCTCGTGGGGGGTTAAATTGGGGGGCTTCCTTTGTGGCCCTATGGGTGGTGGCCCGATTGTCTGCGTGGTGGTCTTCCTGG
Organism: Menidia menidia; assembly: GCA_907169785.1. NCBI lineage: Eukaryota > Metazoa > Chordata > Actinopteri > Atheriniformes > Atherinopsidae > Menidia > Menidia menidia. The sequence continues at coordinate 11,095,112 of CAJRST010014446.1, read as the reverse complement.
TCTCTGTGCTCCCCGATGGCCACTGGTGGACTGGGTCTGGGGTCCTCTCTGGCTTCTTCAGATTGCTGGAGCAGGGCCGGTGGTGGCGCCCCCACCGCAGGCATAGCTGAGCACAATCTGTGTGAAACCTGGGCTGCATGTTCTGCACGTCTGTGCTTATATACACACATACACAGACTAACTAATTTGCTCAGACACACACCTTCTGAGCTTCTGTGCAGTCGCCGTACAAATACGAAATATACCTGTATGTCGTTACTACCAGTTGCTTGGCTGCCTGTGGTTTTTGCTGCTTGTTTTTGTTTGTTTGTTTGTGTCTCTTCCTTGCGTCTGTTTACAGGTTCTCCCTCGGGTGTGACCACAGGACATTTTTGTTTTCTACAGATACAGCAGCTGATTTTATGGTTTTGTTGTCTTTTGTTCTTTTTTTTGTCTTTTGTTCTCTCTCACTTTTTTCTCTCTTTTCCTATCCCCCTTTCAGGTTTGGCATTGTTCATCTTACTTCTAAAACAAAAATAAATCTTAAATAAATAATAAAGCAGTACTGGATGATCAAGGGAGGCTTTTCACACAGACAAGCCTCCCTTGGCGAAGCAAAAGTGTTGGGCAGAGCAAGGCACTCAGATTCCAATTCTGTTACCATAATTCTAAACACACCAAGGGGGAGAAAAAAAAGAAAAAAAAGAAACAAGTCGAGCAGTAGAAAGCAGTAGTCTAGCAGTTCATATATTTGCCTCGAGGATTTCCACATGAGGTTTTCCACATGACTTTGTTCCCTTTGTTGTAATAATTAAGATAAAACACTGGATCTGTTCAATGCTTATGTCAAGGAAGCATACAGTGCCATAGCTCTCCCTACCCTGTGCAAATCAGAAGACAAGTTATTATAGCTCAAGCCCCAGTACGTCAGAGGGTGGCCACAGGAGGCTAAGGAGACCCTGAATGGCCGATTTGAGGTGACTAACTAGGATGGGAAGGACATTCACACACTCATGGACTGCAATACAGATTGTATTAACCTGCATGGATAATATAATTCCCACGGATAATGTAATCCTAATCCTAATCCTAATCCTCCCAGATCAATGGTGGAACCATATCAGGACCTTTATAGATCACGTACAATTGGCAAACTTGAACTTTGAAATCAGTTCAGATTTCGATGCACTGTGGCAATGTTTGTTTGTGCAACACCAGAATGTCTCAGCGTCCATCTATCATTACAGCATAATGCTCAAAAAGTCAAGTGCTGACAAAGTCTTGAAATAAAATCTTATGGAATATTATCTCAAAGTAATATCTCAAAGACACATCCCGCATTTCATGCTTAATATTGTTGTAGTTACATTATGGCTTTCTGGAGATTTTTTTGATAGTAGTTGTCACTGGAAGCAAACAGGAAGCACTCAATATCAATAAAATTAATATGATATCATATATATTATCCATCCATCCATTATCGTAACCACTTATTCCCTAATGAGGTCACGAGGGGAAATGGAGCCTATGATATTATATATTTTATACAACAGTATGATATCATATGACTAATATATATATTCATTTTCATTTAACATTAATTAACTATTTATTTTTAATTATTACATTTTAAGTTTACTGCTCTTTTTAAATGAATATAATACATTAATACACTAATTTAGGCTATCTCCTGACTTCAGCAATATTCTTTTATCATCATCTATCTCATCGACTATTATCCCTTTAAAAAAGGAACTACTTTGTTCACTATATTAATTAAGCAATCAGTCAATCAACAATTGAACATGTAGCAGAAATACTAGGATTGAAACGTAAGAATAAAAAACATTTGAAACAGTTTGCTTTTTGTTACTGTTGTTTATGTTGCATTAAATCATGCTTTCTATCTATACCTCATCAACACAGATCAAGTTACTTATTCATCCTCAATAGTTACCTTACCAAAGTTCTTGTGATCATGAAAATCACCAATATCAGTCATGTACCTCCAAGACTTTGCCAGTGATGTAGTTCTTACAGTTCTCACACTGTATCCCAAACATTGCATGATAATCCGTCTCACAGTATGGCATCCCATCCCTGTAAGGAAATTAAAAAAATAGATCAGTTACATGTGATAACTGATCCTGCATTAACCATGTAGATTAAGTGAATCAGTAAAATGGTCAAAAGCAGAAAATGAGACAAATTTAACATTTCTGCCGCCGAAATCGGATATCCAAGCACCTGTGCAGTTTGTTGAAGAGGAGCATCTTTTACCTACCATTCGTGTGACAAGGAATTTCTAATGATTGTGAGGCTTCACCTTATATGTGGATTAATGAAAATGTAACGAGTATGGAGTGAACCTAATACCAGTACAAATGACCAAGGAATTTCGTCTTTATTCAGCAGATTAAAGCAAGAACACAAGTACCAGTAGATGCAGCAGAGTGGGGCAGGTGAGTATGGCAAGATTAGAACCCAGGTCTCCTGTGTGCCAGACAAGCAAATCTTCAATAGAAGAATCCTTAACATACTGGACACATAGAGACAAGATGCTGTTCCCTCAATGAGCAGACTCTGGTTGGGGTGTTGCCAATGAAAACTGGTCACAAGGTTGGGGTCCACAAATGGCAAGCAGGAACCAATGATCTCTCCTCAGGACGTAACAATCTGCCCACAAGGACCTGTACACCTCTACAACAACAGCATACAGGAAATGCACTGCAGACACTAGACCACTATTGACCATATATGAAGAGGGAGGTAGATGTGCAGCAGGGACCAAGGGACTGCTGTGGACTGGTTTAATCTTGGAGACATGGAAAGTAGGGTGAACTCTCAAGGAACGTGGGAGCCTCAACCAGACTGCCAATGGATTGATGACTTTAATGGTGGTGAGAGTCTATGGATAGTGGCTAGTAACAGGCCATGGGTACCATCCTTTTTAACTTTACCTGGAGAGATAAATCTTAGGTGGAGAGCTACACTCTGACATGCCTGGTAGATAGGTTCATTTTTGGTGGCGGTTGGCAGTGGCAGTAATCCATACAACAAAGGAGATTGGAGCAAGCTTGAAACCATGTGATGAGGCAGTGATGGTAAGAGGCAGGAAATCTCCCTCTTTTGGGCTGAGAACAGTGGTGGTTGCCATATGTACACTGAAATGGAGAGAGGCCGGTGGCAGAGCAGACAAGTGAGTTGTGAGCATACTCAGCCGAAAGTAGTTGTAAGAATGAAGATGGGTTCTGAGGGGGCATGCATCGCTAGGCAGTGTCTAGTTCTTCGTTTATGTCTGTATAATTATCTGAGGGTGGAATACTGACTGGTGGTAGCACCTGTCAGACTAGAGAACTCCCTCAAAAACACAGAAGTAGACTGGGAATCATGGTTTGACACAACATCAACGGGGAAGCTGTACGGGTGGAATACGTGGCGTAAAACCAACTGAGTATCCTCTTTAGTAGAGGGGAGGTTGTTAAAAAAGACAATTGCTGAATTGGTCCACCATGGCCAGGATGACAGTCTGGCCATCACCAGGAAAATTGGTGATGCCAAACAGTATTACTAGGTATTTGTAGTGTCGAGTTACGGTGTTGAATGATGTCTTCCAGTTATCTCCCTCTCTGATGTGGACGATGTGGTAGGAAATGTGCAGATCATGTTTGGAGAAAGTGGTGGACCCTGGACCAGTTCAAAAGTGGTGGTGATGAGTGGTAGAGGGTAATAGTTCATTAAAATTATATTATTCACTCCTCAGTAGTTGATCCCAAAGAAAGTGGAAAGTGGCGGAGTGAAACAGAGCTAAACTTGTGCAGGCGACTGTGATGACAAAAGAAGCTCCACTTTAGAAGTGGCCCAGTCGATTCAAGGATAGTGAAGACAGAGCCATGGAAACCCCAGCAAGAATGGTGGGTAGGAAGAGCTGTGGATGTGGAATTGAACTGTTTGTTAATGATTACCAGAAAGCAGCAGGCGACTAGGTGAGGTCTGATGTGTGACATATCCCAAAATGTGTCTAATGCTCTAGCAGGGTGAGGCAAAGGAACCCACTTGAGTCCATGCTTAATGACCACCTTCTCATCAATGATACATGCATCGCCACTGAGTTAATGTGGATAACCAAGGTGTGATGGTCATTTGGAAGAAGGAAGCCTGGGAACAGAGATCTTTGACTTTTGGGGGGTGACAGGGCAGTTGAGCTCACCAGGGTCCCCCAACTAGTGGTGAGGTCTAACTTTTACTGGACAGCTGGCAATGAAGTGTCCTGGCTCACAATACAGAATGAGATTAGACTTGTGGCATCGCTCCTTCTCTTCTAGGGAGAGGGATATTGTAACAAACGGCATGGTTCAGGATCTCTAATCTGCTGACCTACTGGGACATACTGTAGTAGACTGCCGCAGCAACTCCCCAAAAATTGCATAGAAGATAAAGTTGAGTCCCCCTCTCTCGTTGGCGAGTCTGGATTCAAAGGTTAATGCAGATGGCAAAGCTAACCCTAATAATGATAACCATATACTTGTCCAAAAGTTTTCAACAGGCTCCACAAGTACAGCGGAGAGGAGACAGCACAAACTCACTGCTGATGGATGTCCTCTCAGAAAGCAGTTTAGATTAGGGCTGGGTGTGAATCCAGACCTTAAGAACAGGAACAAGCTGAGTGCCAACCAGCCACCGACATATGGGAAACAGCAAACAAGCAAACAGTAATTGCTGTTAGGAGCCAGTAGGCTCGTTGATTTACTAGGGCTAAGATGTGAGGCAAAAATCCAAGGCAAGTCAGGTTGATACCAGGTGAGCAATCCGCAGCAACAAGTGCTGGAGACTCTGGCATGAGAGCAAAGACAATCCGATAATGAATTAATGAAGTGAAGCTACATATACACTGGCTTGATTGGAGATGGTGAGCAGTAGACGGACAGACAGACAGTACTGGAAGTAGATAATGTGATTTGGGGTGTGGCTGAGCAGTCCAACAGGGGAGGGGACAAGCAGACCATAGCAGAAAAAGATGCTAAGACTACATGTGAAGGATGGCAAGAATTGTCAAAGCCTGTCATCCAACACTAAGTGCTAAAAGTCAGAATAAACAACAGCATTATTGAAATATTGTTATATTTCTATAAGTTAACCAGCGTTACTTACTTGCTGATGTACTCAGCACTGAGAACCTTGTTGCACACTTTACATTTGAAGCAGCCCAGGTGCCAGTGCTTGTCCAGTGCTACAAGAGACTGTTCATTTTTAAAATCCTTCCCACAGCCACAGCAATCTGTAGAAAGCATAGATAGGTGAAAGGAAGTTAGCTGCTATGTGATGCTGCTATATGAGGCTCAAACTAGCTAACTATGGATGACTTACTTTATCTAAACACAAAAGTGGCAGTGGGTGAACTTGTTTTCTGAGAGTCAAACTGATTTTACGAAAGTAGGTTTAAGGAATAAAAACAACATATTGACGTTGGCCTCTTGCAGTAAAATATGTTGTATGTAAATAGATAGAATACTGACTGTGGACAGCCTGTATGGGAGCAGGGCTATTTGCAGGGAGCGGCTGGTTACACTTTTGGCAGATACACTCCTTTCCATTAAATGTCACTCGGTCTCCAGCTGGAAATGGCTGTCTGCAAATGAACAAGAAAGAAAAATCTAACACAGCTTTTAACAGGTACTGTACAGCTTTAAAATTCTCCCAGAAGATATAATTAAGCTTTAATTTAAAAAAAAAGTGTGCAATAACATCACATAAAGTAGTTATGACATTGTAAGTTAAGTCATAGATAAATCCTCCACATCCAAACAGGTTTGGCATAGCATGTACATTTCCAAAAGACTAAAACCACTGAGGGCCATCAAATGTATTGTAAAACATAATTTAGCAAAGATTTTCAGTAAAAAACTGCGAAAAACCGTTTAACCTTTTGTCCTTAGATCTAAAGGATGTTCAAGAAAAGTAAGGCACAATTTAACAAATGTTGACAGTTTTGGTACCTAGGGTTTAATCCATTTGAACTTCTGTAAATTAGAAATCATTTGGCCTCGAAAACATCACTGCATTTCTTTAAACTAATTGTGTTAAATTTCAAAATTGTGAACCAACATGGGAATTCTGTTGTGAGATAAAGTCGTTCAGAACAAGTTGAAGTTCTTTAGAATAACGTTAGATCTGTAGACACCCATAACGTTGCTACATTTATTATCAATACCCAGTTTGTGTTGCTCAAAAGAATGCAAAAAATGTAATTAAATAATGATTAAAGTAGTTGAAAGAGCTAAAAGGAATAATGAATATTAAAGATAATGAAAAACTGACAAGGGCTTGTGCTTTTATTTTTTTTCGATTTGGTAACATTACAGGTAGTACTTCAAAATTTTGAAGATTTAGAATATGGAAGATCAATTTGTAATGGTGCATTTAGACATAACTGTAGAATCATTATTTGTGAAAAAAAAACAAGATTATTAGTTAAAGTATTTTTTAAGCTTTAAATAAAAGTATTTAGCTCAGAATTTCTGGTTCCTATTTCAATTTTTAA
>CAJRST010014446.1:11031770-11083463 GCA_907169785.1 Menidia menidia | reverse complement strand
GGTAAGCCTGACCACAGTTTCGCGGTAATAGTCCACTAACGCCAAACTGTAAGCCTATGGTTTTAACATTATTCGGGCTTTCGTAAAAATGTATGTACCTCAAGTTTAACAGGTCATTTAATTTCTTAGGAAGTAATGTCGTGTGATCGTGTTCTGTTAGGTTTTGTGGGTTCTTATAGAGACGAGCATAGCCGTGTTCAAGCAGGGACCGAACTAATCTTTATTCTTCCCCCTGGGAACATGTCAACACATTGGTTCCTACCTTGATACCACTACATCCCCCTTTCTCAACAGGAACAATTCGTTTTTAACACATAGGTGACTCTTACACAACACTGAGTCTTAATTTACACTGTAAACCATTGTTTCTGCTTTTTTTATTAATTTTTTTTTTTTTTTACACATCTGTATTCAAAATACAATTTTATTTATAAGAACCCACAAAACATAACAGAACATGATACCACTCTGTATTCAAAACATGGCTGATAAGTTAAACACGTACACGGTCGGCTTTATTTCGCCAGAACTTCACAGTTTATTGGATTCACCCCGAGCAATTGTACTCATTCACTGTAGTTGAGGGTAACATCTATTGCTGTCTTTTGCCAGGCCCAACTTTACTATTCGAGAAAGTAAGCAAACGAGGTGAAAAAGGACGGAGATTTTATGCATGCTCGGCCTGTCGAGACAGAAAAGACTGCAGTTTTTTCCAGTGGGAAGATGAAAAGGTCAGTTCCTTGTATGTGTTTTTATCATTTCAATCCTTTTACTTCTAATATCATGGAAGTAACAATTGTTTTAATGTATATTTGATGTATAATGTTTATTTGTAAGGTGTCAAAGGCTACTCTGCTGGCCAGAGAAGCAGAAAACCAATCCAAGCTGCTTCCATTCAAACACCAGGAACAGTGTAAGAGGTTAGAGACTGTCACTATCTCTACTTACTCTACAGCAATGTTTTGTGATGGTCCTAGTAAGAATTGTTTGTGTGTCGTTTACTGTGTTTTTCAGATTTCAGGAATTTACCAGCCTCCCGGATAACAAGAAGAAATTCTGTCAGGATTGTCAGATTCTGCTCCTACCAACAGAGCACAGCGTTCACTCTGCTCATAAAACCACGGTAATCACCACCGCTCAGCTTTGGCGACCCAGCATCCTGCTGCAGCCACTCAGTAACAAGAAGGGAAACGCCCAATACCTGTTCACTCATCGCAGCGCGAGCTTCCTACTGGATACTTTAGCTGATCTGGGCTTCAACAAAGTGCTTTGTGTTGGCACACCAAGGTGAGACATGCTAGCGATGAGTTCCCAACAAGTGTGGTGGTTTGATCCCATTGTAATGCCATGTCCTATTTTCTTTCTCTAAATTACAAGCAATTAAGTTATGTTAACAGGGTTCCAGTTATGTTTATCAAAATTGTTTTTTACTTATGGATTTTTTGGGTGGGCTTTATCAATTATTATATTTTTTAATAAAGTGTTGTTTTACATCTGAAACTTATAAGAATAACATTTTTAAAATGCTGCTGTCAGATATGGTTATTAATAGCTATGTTATGTTAAGACTAGATGATGATCCAGGGGAAATTGCCCTCCAGCATCTTTTTTCTTCTTTTTTTTAAATTTATTTATTTATTTTTATTTTTTTACAAAAGTCAGGCTCAGAGCAAACAGGAGAACAATTTTGATTATCATTTTGCGCCTTTACCTCATAAGGTACAAGCAAAACTAAGTAATTGGGTAAATGCTCATTTAAGATTTCACTCAAGAATGTTTTTGCATTCATGTGTCATCAGTAATGATTGTTGCTGGTTGCATTAGACTACAGGAACTGATCAAGCTGCGGAACATGGAGCAGAAGTATCAGCAAATGAAGACTTTGCTGCTGGACATTGATTTCAGGTAAATGTCTTTTTCCGCATTAGGAATTTAACTTAAATCTTAAAAGTCTGTCAAAACATGCAAGCATGCCTTGCATAAAGGTTGTCCCTCTGTCTTCTCTTTATTTATTTTGATTCAAACCGACTAATATGTTTTTTAAATGGAATTTTGTCAGGGTCTGGCACTCTGCTGTGAGACTTCTTGTTCTCCTTTTGGTTAACTTTTAGCTCCTAATGCAAGCAAAATATTTAAAAAATATTAAACATAAGATTAAACATATCCAGTGTCTGTCAGAGTAGCTCAAAACAACTCAAAAATAGTTTTGGTCTCAGATTTTGGTCCTGTTCTTGGTCTCCTGTTCAACTAGATTGCTGCTTCTTAGGGGGACCAGCTATGTACAGTGTCCACCTTACACTATAAATTATCATTAGAATTGATTGTATATATTGTCAGGAGCCTGGATCAGTGCAGTTATACTTTTCGTGTGAGGATCTGTGAATATAGGTGTTATTTCCCTAATTATCAGTTTTCATCTTAGAGGGTTGTACGTTGTCAGCAGTCTCCACTTTAGTTTTGGGGTACAGGGAAAATATTGAATAAGAGTGTCTTTGTTGGAATCGAAAGGAGGGAAATGTACCCATTCCTGCAGTACTTTAGAAATGCGTTCAGTGGGTGGTCAAAGCTGACTTTGCACTGACTGAACAGCTGTTTGCTGTGCACAAACACCAAAAAAACGACACGATTTCCACCCGTTTCTGTGCAGTGGCCTAAACGCATTGAAAACATCGCTAAGAATATTTTCTCAATTTGAAATGTCAAAACATCATTAGTGGTTTTACTTTCATTATGTTTGACAAATTATTCCTCAGCTTCCAAAACCTCTCTGAAATCAGTCGTTTCATGCCTTCGATTGATCAAAATCTGGTCTACCGAAGACATTTCACCTGTATTGTGAGCAGGATATGGCATATATTTTAACATTATTAACTAATCATTTAAGCAGGTCTTACCTGAGCTCTCTGTACAGTTTCTGTACATAACTTTTTGCAAATTATGTGATTTTTAATGTGCTGGAGGGGCTGTGTAATATAGGTTTATATGATAAGTTTAAAAAAAATGTATTTATATATATATATATATACAAGACTGTCTCAGAAAATTAGAATATTGTGATAAAGTTCTTTATTTTCTGTAATGCAATTAAAAATCATGAAATGTCATACATTCTGGATTCATTACAAATCAACTGAAATATCGCAAGCCTTTTATTGTTTTAATATTGCTGATGATGGCGTACAGCTGAAGAAACCTCAAAAACCCGATATTCTAATATTTTGAGATGGGATATTTGGGTTTCTTAAGCTGTGAGCCATAATCAGCGATATTAAAACGATAAAAGGCTTGCGATATTTCAGTTGATTTGTAATGAATCCATGTTTTGTAATTGCATTGCAGAAAATGAAGAACTTTATCACAATATTCTAATTTTCTGAGACAGCCCTGTATATATATACATAAATAAATATATCACTATGTTTCAGATATGCCCAGTTTTACAGTCAGGATGAGTTCTGTCACTACAACATGTTCAACCATCACTTCTTTGAGGGAGAGGTATGAGTTATTTTCCAGTCAGCATACGTTAGTTTGATAATTGATAATGATGTAGATTTGATTCACGCCAGACCTCCAGTGCTATCCTGAATACCTTCCTTACGGAGCAAGAAGAGGAGAAGGTGGTGATGGTGGCTGACCCTCCATTTGGTGGTCTGGTGAAACCTTTAGCCTACAATTTCTCTCTGATATCACAGACATGGAAGAAACTGCAGAATCCAGGTCAGCACTATTTCAGTTCAATTCTGCATGTATATTTCTGATTTAAAGGAATTCTTCTTGCCATAAAGTGCCTTGACAATGGTGATGCAATAAGACAGTTGACATGTTTTAATTAATTTGTTACCTTTTTAGTATATTTTTTAAAGTTTTGTTAAACATTTTTTCATTTTTAGGTACACTGATTTGTATATCACACACATTTTTCATGAGGTCTTATCTGCCAAGTGTCTAACTTGTCTTTTTATGTGTTCAGACAACAATAATGTTGACATGCCCATGATCTGGATCTTCCCATACTTCTTTGAGTCTCGTATATTGGAGTGTCTTCCCTCATTCATTATGTTGGATTACCAGGTACCAGGTTTTGCTTCAGATTTCATTGTAGAATTAAATTTAGCCATCCAAGGCAGCCTTGGGGATTATCAGGATCACTTTAATAATCCCAGAGGGAAAAAGGCCCAAATTTACAAAACAAACAAAAAAATAGCATACTTTTCTGTTGTGTCTGGATGTGGAATACAAACACTTTTAAGTAAAGATCATTCAACCAGGAGCAGTGAAAATTAGCATGAACATTTTAGACCTGTTGGTAGTCAGGACCTTTCAATTTAACTAAATCTCCCAGTGTAGCTATCTTATAGAATATTGAATGTCTGCGATTAACCTTTTCGCTCTGATAAAGAAAAGATTTAATCAGTTTAACTTTTATAATTAACCTTTCACTTTCATAACATTGCCAGGCTTACTCTTTTATAAAGTACATTTAGAAAGCATGCACAGATGAGAAAATGTCATTTAAATAGACATGTAACCAAATATCAACTTTAAAGCAATCCCTCAGGTTTATCGAACAGTGACTAAATAGCTGTCCTGCTGCAGAAAATGTTAATAAAGATCTGCAATTCACTTAAATTGAGTTGGGAGTAAGCCTGAGAACCTGGGGAGACGTAGGTATACATTGGAAGTGCACAAAAACACATCGCTTAGAAAGGCCCCAGCTCAGACTGCAACCCTTCACCCTTTCAAACCAGACTCTCAAAAACAATACCAGTGTATCTTAATCTCAGTAATTATTCTAACGATGTTAAGTAGAAAATATTTTTGTGGTAATAATGGCACAACCGCCAGTCAAATCCATGGTGAAAATTTCAGTAAATAATTCATATGAATTTTTTTTTGTTTTCCCTATATTTTAATGTATGCCATGAGAAATGCAAATCTTTGGAATCTATTCCGCACTTAATAGTTCACTGCATCACAGCACCAGACATACCTCCGCCCTACTATTCTGCTCCCATGCAAGTTGAAATTAGCTGTATGTTAACTCAGTAACTGTTCAGGGTATTTTTATTGACCTTTTGTGGACGTGTGAAATGTTGTAATGGATAACGAATGTTTAATCGAGTAACAGCTTTGCTTTTTGTTTGACAAGGTGGACTATGACAACCATCCGTTGTATAAACATGGGAAGACAGGCAGGAGGCAGTCTCCTGTCAGACTCTTCACAAATATTTCACCTAAAAGGATTGTATTGCCCGAGGACGAAGGCTACAGGTACCAACCCGTTCACCAGCTGAACATCATTATTTACTGCAGATGTACATTTTAACCCTGTAACAGAAATTCCAATAACATCATTTTGCTTTTGACGGCAGCTTTAAGGCTTCACTTTAAACACCCATCAAATATGTTTGATCGTCTCCTGGAATATTGTTACGTTTCCTTAGGGTACAAAGTAAATAAGGGTTTTTTTTTTCAATTCTCACTTACGTTCTCTTTAATTCTCTAGGTTTTGCTCTGTTTGTGAGAGATATGTGTCGTCCCTGAACAGACACTGCGCCAAGTGCAACCGATGTCCATCCAAGGTATAAAACTGTTTTCCATTTGAGTGTGAAATTTGAATTAGGCCGTCCCTTAACATTTCAGGTATTCTACAGGATGGCCGGGAATGGAAGCATTGCTCAACATGTGAAAAATGTGTGAAACCGTGTAAGTAAATTTGTCCCACCAGTAACATAAGTAAAGTGAACTAGGAATTTGCCCTTCATTAATGTGAGCATAACTTTGAATTTCTTTTTTTTTATAAGCTTGGAAACACTGTCCCAACTGTGGCCGCTGCGCCCTACCAGATCACCTGTGTGGATTCAGTCAAGGAAAAGATGGCTGCTTTAATTGCAGCAGCTTGCAGCACAAACATAAAGAATGCCCTTATAAGTTACACAAAGGATCAACGGGTGAGCTTGCCCTCTTGGGATTTTAAGCCTCTTTTCTAATTCAAAGTTTAAATATTTTAAATATTCCACATCTTTAATAGCTTGTGTTTTACTTCTTCAGTTATTGGAAAAAAGTCAAGAGTGGATTCGAAGAAAAATTCCGGACGTCCCGTCTTCAATCTTAAAGTCCGAAGGAAGTCTAGGGCTAATCGCAGTGCTCATACGGTATAACCTCAGGAGTCATGTAATGTCTTTGCATCTGTGCAATAGGGAAGTGTATTTTTCTATTTAAACTTAAATGATTAAGAGTGTTTCACATTCTTGAGGAAAATTTCAAATAAAATCTAAAGTATTTGTTTGCACCCGTTTCATAAGTTTTAACTTGAGCATTGGGTGATTCTGTTTCATTGCTAACATTCATTGAGAGGTGGTTTGCATGTGAAATTTTTATAATGGTGGAACATGGTCTGTCAAGTACAGTTTCATGGTCATGTACTTTTACAGATTGGAAACAATTAATGTAATGCTTAACATGAATGAAATCTCTAAATAAATACAATTGTTTAAAATTAAAATTGTTTGAACTTTGTTTCTACATAGGATTATCTATTCTTTCTCTGTTTTTTCACTCAGGCAGAATGTTCCTTTTTTTATTATTTTAAAACTAAAAAGATTTTAACCAGTCTAGCTGTGGCAGCAGGGACTTTGCTCAACTCTCCCATCTGTTAGCCTAATTATTCTAGCTGGAAGCCTTGGAAAACAGAGAAACTAAAAATGCGTAATTTATTCTGGTATCAATGAAAGTAATGTAGTACTAGGCTTGAGTTGAGCCGGTCCTGTACAATCGAAAGTCTGTGCATAAAGAAACCTGTGTCTCGATGGCCACTTACCAATTACATGAACAGGCAGGCTTATTCATGCAGATTCCACTGAAATGTGATAATACATGTGTGTGTTGTCCTTGAAGATGTCTGTTATGCAACTAGGAAGTGAGGAGGAACCTGCAGTACAACCAAAGAGTTATTTTCCAGTCAGCATACGTTAATAATTGATAATGATATAGCTTTAATTCACACCAGACCTCCAGTGCTATCCTGAATACCTTCCTTATGGAGCTAGAAGAAAAGGTGGTGATGGTGGCTGACCCTCCATTTAGTGGTCTGGTGAAACCTTTAGTTTACAATTTCTCTCTGATATCACAGACATGGAAAAAAAAATGCAGACTCCTTGTCAGCATTATTTCAGTTGAATTCTGTATATATATTTCTGATTAAAGGAATTCTTCTTGCCATAAAGTGCCTTGACAGTGGTGATACAATAACACAGTTGACATGTTTTAATTATTTTTTTTAACCTTTTTATTAGATTTTTTAAAGTTTTGTTAAACATTTTTTAATTTTCAGGTACACTGATGTGTATCACACCAATTTTTTATGAGGTCTTATCTGCCAAGTGTTTAGCTTGTCTTATTTTCCCATACCAGGTACTAGGTTTTGCTTCAGATTTCATTGTAGCAATAAGTTTAGCCATCAAAGGCAGCCTTGGGGATTAAGGACAAGATTTACAAAACAAACAAAAATTTAGTTTGCGGTCATACTTTTATGTTGTGCGAATGAGAGTGTCTGGATGTGGAATACAAACACAGGTGTCACACTTTTTAGTAAAGCGTTTGATTTCAGTGCAAGAGTATAATTCTAAAGTGAAAACCATCAGTAAGTTATCAGAGGCCAATTTTAAAAAAGTCTCCCTTTTGACATCATTTTGTTATGTCAATTAAATAGAGGGGGGACTTTAATTACCTGCAGTAGTCATTTCAATAGACTGCCAAACTGTGAGACTCATGTCATGAACAACACAACAGATACAATATTTTTTCTGTATCCACCTTTTAATGTAATTCTATTATATCTATCAACATAGATAAAAATCAAGTAATCATATCGTGGAAAGGCAGGCATGTTTTTGTGGCTTTGAGAATTGTATATATTGTTTTACTTTCAGCAAGCTATTCTTTTTTGCACATTAATGTGGAACTACTAAAGATAACCATTTTGATTACTCAAAACGAATAGATTTTTAAAAACAATTAACATCAGGAGTAACCATCATGGTACCGGGAAAATAACTTATTTCGGCCACAAAAATTAGAGGGGTTGTACCTTTTGGGAGAATGAATATATACCTCCTTTTGGGAGTGACAATAAACAATTGCTGGCAGATTTGACTATATACCCTTCCCCATATTGTAATACATTGCCCACCATCACGGATTCAAATTAAGCACCCAATGGTCAGTTAATCTGTTCACCGTTGGATAGCTGGTCAAAAGAGCACTCATACTTTGAGGTAAATTTTTTGCACTTCCAGAAGATGTCATTAGTGTTGCCAATAACACAAGAAAAGCACTAATACTAATACTAATACTAACACTAACACTCAAATAGCTTCTGGATACATTTCCTGTTAACTCATTTGAGCCAACTATGCCAAACAAGGAGTAAATATATTTTTCCTATAGTATAAAATTTTAGATTCCAAATTCATGCTCACTTAGTTTTTAAGGTGCGTTTCGCTTTTTTCGCTTACAAATGTTCTGTGAGCTACAATTATTAGATTTTGTTTTTGCAGGGACTTTCCTCTTGAACATTGTGGCTTTCACAGTTTCTCAGAAATGAGTATCCTTCCAGGAGTTGTGCTTATTTTACATAGTGTCACACTTACCATAGAATCTTCATAGATTCTTTTAAGACTATACACATGTGACCAAGTGTCCTATAGTCCAAGATAAGAAAGAAAAACAAAACCCAGAGCCAACACCATATAAATGGAGTTCCCTGTTAGACCCAGAAGTACGCCTGGCAACTAAAGGAACCGATGAGGAACTTAGGGTAAGAACGAAGTTTATTGTACATATAGTCTAAAACCGTTCAATATATGTCCAAAAAGAATAAAAGCCCCTGTCCAAAAGAAAAAACACTGTTCAAACTAAAGTTTCAGACGTTGGTGGGTGGGGAAAAAAACCCAAAGTTAGTAACAAAAATCAAACCAAACCTTTAATACAAAACAACCCACAAACTATTAACTAAAACCCTAATTGACAAAGTGAAGTTTGGACAACTACGACTGACCAGTGGAAACGTAATTGAAAGCATAAGATAAGCACAGGCAAACTGAAATTAAACAAACATTAGTCTCCACTAATGATATGTAGCGATACGTCCCTCCGTATCGAGGCTTCACCGCGCGTGTCGATAAATAAAGATGTTTGTGAAGCGAATATCGAGGCTCGTGTCGATGACGTATATGGTGACGTCTGAAGCCTTGCAAACCGGCCACATCACGTGACTGATTCAGGAAGTGGTTAGCAGTTTGGCGGTCTATTTGAAATATAAGGGCGAACTAAATGCAATGAATCCCCCCTCACATTTTGTGGACTTGGGACTTAATTACAAGTTTGTTAGCGATCTATTCAAGCCTCCCTGTCATAGTATCATAAAGACGGACACCATATAAAAGTTTATCATTTATGTATAAGCATCACAAACATACATCCGTCCATTATGGTAACCGCTGATCCCCTAATGGGGTTGCGGGGGGACTGGGGCCTATCCCAGTAGCCAATGGGGAGAAGCTGGGTCACCCTGGACGGCAGCATCACAAACATCATTGATTAATTCATTCAATGCTTCAGACACCAAAGCCAGAGTCTCATTAGAATCACACTGTACGGTTTAAATTTATTGTCCACTTGATGACTGCCAAGCATGTACCCTGCTTTTTGCTAATTGTCAGCTGGTACTCAAAAATATATTCAATATTAAACTCTTTTTGGGAAATGTGTTAAAAGCCATGCTGTAAAAAGTATTACTTATTTACTATTAAAATGAAAAACAACTTATTTCTCTTTATAATACCTTTTCTACATATAAATATATGATATAATACCTTTTCTACATATAAAGGCAGTTTTGCACAATGGAATTGTGGGCTGTTTGACTCAACATAATGTAACTGATTAGTTTGATGATGTATCAATAAAAGATTAACTATAATCTTCTCCAAACCTATAATAAGATGCCATTAGAAATGTCATCTTATTTATATAATTTGCAAGAATATGGATGCAGATTACAAAGTTTCCCTTGCATAAAAAACAATTGAAGTTTTTGTTTCTTTGGAAGGGGGAAATTTGCATCCATGTGTCTTCTTCTGCTTATTCTGATGGGTCTCTCCAGCTCATCCTAGTCTGGAGCTGGATCAAATGTTACTGAAAAGTTACTAATCCTTAACCTGTTACTATCAAATGCAGTTAAAAATTAGGTCATGACCTAAAATGAAGTGACTCTCTAATGAACAAATCTGTATATAGCTTTTATTGCAGAATGATTTAAATGTGCACGTCTGAAAAAACAACAACTTTGTTTTACCTTCTTTTACATCATGAAACCTTACACCTGAAAGGTCAGAATTTTCTAATTTTCATGTAAGACCATCATAAAGTTCCTGTATAGTCCTAATATAGTGTTGTCAAATAAATTTTTCTGACCTCCATCTTTTAACACGATTGAACACTGAGCAAAGTAAGAACTTCGCCTGAGAAAATAATTTTTTGGGCTGCAAAAGTGTTCCATTATGGGCCGGGTGAACAGCATTTCAGTCTATATATGTTGTATGTACTGGCACATTCCAATAAAAAGAAAAAAATATATATCACAAAAATACAAGAAAATTCTATTGGTGAAAAGTACCATAGATTTATTTCGAACAATTATTAAAAGCTGGACTATAAAGAAGCATATTCTAAAAGATTAGCAACCTCAGAAACCAGAACTATAAAGAAAAGACAGCTTCTGACAAAGTAGAAATATAAGCTTACAAATATTTACATCAATGCAGATAGAGAATTCTTTACATCATTCTCTGCCAAATGAGATGAGAAGATTAAGAAAAGAAAGCCGTTCCCTTGTGTGCAGGAAATGAGGAAGGACAGGATGCTAAGATTCACTGGACTCTATAATCGGCAGTGGTTGGTAATAGGGTTTGAGGTTTAAACCGAGTCAGTCCTCTTGTATGCCACCATGCTGTTCACTTTGTGGATGGAGGTGGTGAAGGAACGTAAACGCACCTCCTCTGACTGGTCAATGATCTGCGGCCCAGACTCTTCCCACTTCTCCGGAACAACCAGGTCCTTGTCTGTGTAGACCAGCAGGTCAAATGCACCTGCAGTGACGGAAAAGTTAGAATTGAGTATTTAACAATCAATCCAGAGCCTAAATAAGCTGTATTGTATTGCATGTTTATTCATAAAATAGTGAGAGAAGTTACTAACAAGGTGTCTCTAGGAGTGGCAGGAAAGTAACTGTAGCTGTTATTTGTCTGATGACAGAGCGGATCTCATCTTGAATGGTTTTAACGGACTTCTCTCTGGAAGCTCTGAGGAACATAAGACAAAAGATTCTTAACACACAGTAATTTGTAAATTGGGAGCCACTCATTTCATGATAACACCGCAAAAGGGCAGTAGTGATTGATCAAATTATAAATGATGAACGAAACGTCTCTGCAAGGTCAATTTTTCAACCAAAGAACATTAAAAAAAATGTTTTAAAGTCTGGCTGCTTGTAATGAAGTTGAACATGTTAGGTGCGGTAAATTTTGAGCATAAGTGGGCACTGCCGTCTACTCCTCTTATTCAGTTGCAATGACAAAAAACATAAATTTGTAATTCATAAGTTCATCAATAAAATACATTTAAAAAACTAAAGTGGAATGAAGGATCTTTCGACAATAAACTAAAATGCTCTAAATTAGTACGTGGGGAACTGAGTAATGACATTCCCAAGTACGTTTGTATGCAAATGCAGACAAAGTGGCAAGCTTAATAAATTAAAGGATTTGGCATAAATCTTTTGGCAAAAACAGAACAAATTTAAAGAGCCAATACATGCATCAACTGAGTCAAGTTAGTTTTACTGGTAGTTCAATTATATGGGGACACTTTCATAGCACATATTAGACTAATCACGCAGTACTACTGCCATTCATGTGCAGCAGTTCTAGTCACATAGAACCTAATGACAAAATTCAACATCTCAGAAAACCAAAAGGCACATTTCAACCAAACATACTCTGAAATGAAGATAGCACTGGGTAAGAGTAACAAATATCACTTAATGAATATGCTATTTTACCCAGAGTAAACTATTCATATATATTTGAATTGAAAACACGTCTACTCAAGAAAGTCCTTGCATTACTGTAAATGCCAGATAAAAAAAACAGGACCAAATTGAGAAACAAGGAGATTGTGAACGTATTCTGAGAAGTATTGACGATGTAGGATTGTGCTCAAATGTCATAGAAAAATAGCCCACTAGCTGTTGACATCAAAGACTTTCAAATGATCCAGAACGCGGCGGCGCGTCTGGTCTTCAATCAGCCCAAAAAATCTCACGTCACCCCCCTGTTCATTGAACTCCACTGGCTGCCCGTATCAAATTCAAGTCCCTGATGCTAGCCTACAAAGCTTAAGGGTATGGCTCCCATCTACTTGAATCCTCTTGCAAAGGCTTATGTCACAACTCGATCACTCCGGTCATCAATGGATTGTCGTTTAGCAGTGCCTACACCACGCTTAAGACAATCCAGACTGTTTGCATGTATCGCTCCAAGATGGTGGAACGACCTACCAAGCGCCACAAGAAAGACAGAGTCCCTGTCTGTCTTCAAGAAACTCTTGAAGACCCACCTCTTCAAAGAGCATCTCCTATCCTATCCCTAACCCGTACCTCTACCCCCCACAGCTCCTTCTGTAGCCCCTCTACCTCTATCTCTATCTCACCACTGACTCTGATCAGTGTTTCTCCTCTATATAAGCTTATTATAGTGATGAGAATTTGTAATATTGTGTCTACTCTGTAAGTCGCTTTGGATAAAAGCGTCTGCCAAATGCATAAACATAAACAAAGACACAAAAACAGGAAGAGGTAAGACAAAATGATGAGACATGATGCTGTAAACAGTGATAAACAATGTAGCATTTCCCTAATGGAAGTCACATCATAAAAGAAAAAGTCTTCAGAGTTGTTTCGGCAAATTTGACCAGAGGATTTTGATGGAATTTCTTGATTTATGATAGACGAACCGAGTTTATGGTGGCCACTAACTTCAACTTAACCAGAAGATATCTGTGACTATTATTGTATACAGCTGTGATGGTTTCGACTATGGGTATTAACACAGTCATTTATCGTTTTGGCAGGTACTTGTTTAAAGAAGAAGAATTCTGACCATTATACTCACATTCAGGTCAGGATTCTAGTCTTCAGATGTGAGAAAACCCCATTTAACCATCTCAATAAAAAAATTACAGAAAAAAGGAGGACCAACCTGCCATCTGGGGCCGACTTGTCACATTCAATGTCAAATTGCCATCTCTCCAGCACCTCATTGGTTTCAAGACACGTAATGACCAACACCAGCTTCTGTACTGTGCAGTCAAAAAGCCACTCTGCAACACAAAGGGCAAACAAAGGTTTAGGTTCAGCCTTTGGATCATCACATACACATTACATTTTAAATATAAGTATGATAAATGGAGAAGCTCTCTTATAATTCATTTAAGTGTTACTTTCATAGCTTTTGATGACACTAACAGTTTCATGCATGAATTATCATTTCAGTCAAAGTGCTTCAAAGTCTTTTTGGCATTACCAAAAAAGGGTGACTTTGTCAAAAATCTTTTTATTCAAGGATTTTTCCACTCAAGTGGCCCACATATGTTTTAAGATTTCTTACTAATGGAATACTGTCCTGTACTAATGAAATACTGTATGTTACAATATTAATATATTTTTATATTTGTTAACATTACTCACATTCAGGTCAGGATTCTAGTCTTCAGATGTGAGAAAAAACATACAACTTTGCATGCAACTCTCATCCTATTTTATTATTCACAACTATTTCATCCTTTGTCTCACTCCTGCTCATTATACCCCTTGATCTTAGTCTCTCAGCTCCTTTTTACGAGTATATTATTGTGGACATTTTTTATTTTGATTGCATGATGCACCAGTGTCAACTTTAGTTAATAATATAATGGCTTTTAAATAGCTGTCCACTGTCCTGACTTCAGCGGACGAAGTGATTACATTTCACTGCACTAATTATCAATTGCATCTTTCAGTCAACAAGTTACAAGAGCTGGAAAGTGCAATCACCTCATCAATTTCTGGGTGCTTCAATTGACCTAAAACCAACTTGTTAAGGAAAGGCATTCAATGCAACAGCACAAGTGTATTTTTGAAATGCAAAGGCCAACGATTGATTCACTAATACCATATTCTCAGAGGAAACAGAATGCTTTTGTCTATTCTTTTAGCAGTATTAAGGGGGTAAAGTCCCATGCTGAAAGGCCACCTATGTAACCTGACAAAACTACAACATATGAGAAGGCAACAATAAATTAACCTCAGTGTTTGTTTATCCATTATGAGCAGCATTAACGGTTACAGAAATAATTCAATTTGCTATTTGTTGTTTCTACATTTTTAAATTAGGTAGAATTAAGTCAAGCCGCAAGTAGGTTCTAGTGGAAACCCCCCAAATATGTTAGATGATGCTGTGGCTACAAACACCAGGTTTTCATATCAGCAAATAGATAATCTGAAAATGCATTTAATTTCCATCACAATTTCTGACACATTTAGTCATTTGATAAAACCAAATGTGAAAATATGAATGCCAACCAGTTTACTGTGAAATATTTATATTATTTATCAATTCATAGTCTGTTTTATAAAAATGCTTAAAAGATTTAACAATTCTTATCAAGCTGCGTTTGTCTGTTTTTCAAAAGCTCAAGATTTTGAAAGGGCTACTACCTTTGAGTTGAGACACCACACTGGTCAGGTACGTCTTTAATTTCGCATCAGTTGTGAGTTGAAGGCTCATATTATATTGAGTTACTCTTGTAAATGTCTCTGGAGGATAAATGCCCCGTTGGTAGAGGATGCTGTTAATTCCAAATGCTATGGAGAAAAGAGAGAGGCAGCTTAGATGGAACAGAAATGAATCTAATTATACTTACAGAAAAAGAAGCAACCAGAAAAAAAAAAAAAAAAAAATATATATATATATATATATCTATCTATCAGGAACTCAGATTTGTTATAACTGATATCAAAATTAAACAACAGAAAAACATAAAATTGATTTACTTAATATGTTCTCCAACAGACAATAGGATATTTCTGTAGAATTAGGCATTTTAATACATCAAATGAAATATATTTCAGTGTAACCTGACAAAAAATTAACCATTTTCTCTTTATCTCGGTTATCTTTAAATATTGCCATTGCCATTCTTGTTTGGCATAGCAATCACAATAAACTTCACCATCTGTGAAAATCCCATCTCAATCTCTGCAGTAATAGATAGGCCAAATAAACAGTTTAAGAACGAATATGTTTCGAACACAGTCGTCTTTACCCTGAACTAGACCCTTTATTCAGTTTTTCCACATACCTCGTGGAATTGAGGTTATGATACTAAATGTACTAAAAGCCCTGAATGCAGTCCCAATAGCATGTTAGCATGTACGTCTGCGTTTCTAGGACGTGGAGCACGAGGTACTGAAAGCAGAAGTTTAACAAAAAAATACTTACAGAAAAATTCCGCCACCAGCTCTGCACTTCCTTTAAGAGTGATTCCTTTCAAAGTGCTTGTCATTTTCTTAATGCTCTTGCCTAAATTCTCGACTACGAACTCTAGAGTGTATGTGCCTCTGTGTTCGCATTTGTTTTACTTCAAATCTATGAAAGCGTCAACCACCCGCCGCGCAGTTTCAAATGACAACGGTCCAAAGCACGCATGCGTACAAGTATCCGCGCCATGCTGATCATGATAGACTCCGCTTTGAACAGGTTTGTCAGTTGCAGCGATACGTCAGCGCGTCCGCCATCTTGGATGTGGCAGAACTGCCCGTGAACTCATAAAAGGAAACGGACTGAACTCCATAAAGCGCCTTTCTAAAACGTGCGTTAAGGTAATGCATCTTATATCTTATTCACCCATTCACTGGTAAACAATGGGCACCAAAAAACGTGTGTAACTTTTAAAGTGATGATTAGAAATGTTTACGCCATATGTTTAGGATATAAGTCAGCACCAAACCTGTACTTTTCTAATGCTAAGTGTTTTCAGCTACTGTTACTGTTACTGTGATATAAATATTGAAATATTGAAATTTAACATTTAATATGTGTCCATAATAGCCACATCCTGAAATTAGATGTGACATGACGGTTTTCTGAATAAAGAACACAAACATTTGCATTTAACTGATTCTGATTTATTTTTTTTTAATTCACATTTATAATATACATTACATATATATATACACATATATGTGTGTGTGTGTGTGTGTTTGTGTGTGTGTATATATATATATATCTATATATAATGTGTATATAAAAGTGTAAATATATATATGTAAATGTGTAAATATATACAAATATACATATAAATATTGGAAAAGAATTCTCTCACGCAGCTTTTTCGTATTTTGCCACTCGGCCCTCGTCCCTAGATGTGGAGGGGGAAAGTCCCAGTGGCGGACCGTGCATTTCACACCTAGGCCTTCAGTAGTGCTCCGTCTGAACCAATTCACCCCTCAATAACTTTTTTCTGGTTATAGAAATCATCTTATTATGTAGAAATACAGTATGGATGTCCCGATCCGGCTTCATGTATCAAAGTTGAAAAGTATTTATCTAATTATTTAGTTGTCAGACTCATGTTGAACAGGGATTTACTCTTATAACAACTTAATGCTTAGGACATAGACCTGTGGGTTAGGAGATGCTAGTGCTCATGACGGATTGGTGCCACCAACATAAAATCTGATTGGTTTAAGCAACAGCGTACTCGACTTGTATTTTCTGTGTGTGTGTGGGGGGGGGGAGCGGGGATTGTGGAGGCCTCCTGCAAGACATCTTTGACTTTGACCCTGCCTAGCGACAAATGATGGCTGAAATGTGATTGGTTAAATGCTTTTATATGAAAAGGCATGTCTGGAAGTAGCACAACCAGGGGAAAAGCTATGAAAGGAAGCGGACAGACTATTTAGAAATATGTAATAAGTCTCCATGGACAAAATATAATTAACATCAGTCTGTGATTCAGATATTTTCTTAGGCCTGCAGAGAAGGCCTTGCAGGCCCTGACGGCCCACCACTGGAAAGTCCTAATATATATAGATTTTAAAATTATTATCAATGTCAGTTTTACTTAATAGTATGTGGCTACGTATAATATGAATTGTTAAAACAACACTTTTACCAATTGACTATGATTCAACAGTGCATTTTCATCCACAGAACATATAATTTCTCTTCTGGGGCGTTCACTCAAAGCTCCCCAGAAGTGTAGCGAAATAACCAATTGTATAATGTTGCTAGGGAAAATAAATAAATATTTGGCCAATCAGCATTGCCAAAATGAATGGCTTTGGGGCTCCTGAAATTGTCGCCCCTGCTACAGTCAGCGATGTAAAGGTATGTGTGTGTGTGTGTGTGCGTGCGTGTGTGTGTGTGTGTGTGTTTGTGTGTGAAACTAGTGACGGTCTGAAAGGGTGGGGTGGGGGTCTTTATTAGGTAATAATGATTGTTAACAATTATCTGTTTTATGAAGGTTGACAAACCATCATGTTTTAGACTCCCAGACACTGACCAGGCTTTATATCTTTGGACAGTATTGTTTAACTTACAGTAAACTGGGCATACTTCCGTATTTCCTGTGTGCTGTTGTATTTTCACACATATTAAACACCATATTAACACTTACGTCGCTCAGGGTGAAGATGACGGTTTGGGTTTTTTTAGTTTTCGATAGGAAGCAGTTTCTGTAGTCTGTGTGAGACTCTCCCTTCAGATGAGACACTAAACTTTTTTCACACATATTCCCCTAACCCTCCAGCGACAAGCCGATCTGAGCAGGTAATGAAAACCTATTTTGTTCTATTTAGTTTGATTGTTTAATGCAATCAAACTGTGTAATGGCTTATTTCCTGTATGCTGTGCTTATATGATTTGCATACATACAGCAAAAAAAAAACATCCCATTTATGGTATGTTCAGCTATGGTAATTTCATTGGATGTGGAGGTGGAGTTTTTTTTTCTTTTTTTTTTCTCACACAGTACTTCATAAAATGGGCAGTATTTCCACTCTCCATCAGAATCCTCAGCTGACACCAATCTCCTTCATAGACAAGTCGACTAATTCTGATAAACAACAGCACCGGGAGTCCAGAGAAGGCTAATCAGAGCAGGTGAGCAAATATCATCTATTTCCATCAAAAAAGGAACAGCTTGTAGTCGGCGGAATTTGTGTTTGTTCCTCTGTGGTGGTTATCATCAAGAGATGAGATGATTCCTGGTTCGAATGATGATTGTTGGATGAATGACTTCCTTTTCTTCTTTCTCTAGACAAGATGAACGTGGCTATCCTGATCCCTGCCATGTCTGCTGTGGCCTTCGCTCTGATCCTGGACGGAGCAGGAGCCTTCAATAGAAGTCCGTGTCAGAGAAACTATGACAACAATGCCTACATAAAGTTTATTCGGAAACACATCCTTAAATACAAAATCAACACCGCATCAAAGACCGCCTGGGAAAAGTGGGTGAAACTCAAAACCTGTTTTTTAAAGGAATCATATGGCATCGTTAAAACTTCCTTACCTGATTAGGTATCATAAAGTAGATAATATTGTATGTCAGCTATAAGCAGGTTGATAGTGACACAGATCTTTTGATTCAATTGGTTGTACAGTAAATACTTCCTTCTCATTTCATTCTTAGGCATTGTTTGTTGTTTATTGATTATCTAAACTTTCCATCTGCTTTCCAAAGATAACTGTTGGATTTCCGGTAACACTGGGCTTTGGTCTCATTCCTCAGGTACATTAGGAAGAAGAAACTCTGTGACCGACCTTTTCAGACCTTCATCCCCAGACAGGATCAGAATCTCGCCGTGAAGATCTGCAATGGAGGAGGAATACGCCATTACCTCAACCTGTGCATCAGTAAATCCAGCATTCTGGTGTACAACGTCAATGTCAGCACCTATAATTGCAAAGTTACAAATGTAGTCTCCCGCACAGTGTATCCAGTGGTAGCTTGTAACAAGGTGTCGAACCGGTGTCGTCCTACTCATTACCAAGCAAGTTTCCCTGCACCACCACTAAATGGCTGGACCTGCAGCCCATGAGCTTTGAAATCCTTTGCAAAGCTTAGCAAAGTGATGGCGTTCTGCTCGATAAATGATCCCAGATATCTTGAAAAGCTACTGCGCTTCGGCAACATTACACATTCTCATCACACGTTACTATCTTCCAACTCCATTTCGTCCAACGAACATGGTTAAATCCTTGTGGTCTCGGTGACATAAAAAGTTCCATTGAAGGCTGAATGTAGTAGGATGTTTTAATGCTGTGACTGAGAGTTGTTATTAAAGCTTTGCAGCAATGAACAAATGTCCTTTTTTGTGAATCTTTGAAAACGAATTACTTCTTTCAACATTTCCACTTAACCAAATACAGACTTCCTGGTCCTCATGCTTTACACAGGATATTTTTAAAGTTGTTCATATTGTTAGACTACTAGTGTCCCTTTGCTACAATTGACTTTTTCCATTGTTTTCTTTAAATAAGCTACAGGGTGGAGAGAGTTATTTTCAGAGGTTTTTGATGATTAAACATGAGACTTTTTTAACTCTGGTCAGAGACGTTCATAGAAAATGGAAAGAACTGAAAGATGCTCATACCTGATATTTTCCACACTGTAAGTTTGTCGTGCCACTTTTGTACGTCTATGGGAGTCCAAAGTCCCCGTCAGGGTGTACCAAGCTTCCTGAAAAATACTGACCTGACCGAGAAGCTTATATTTATTTTTTCAATATATTTTCTATACATGTCTGCCTTTTTTCAGCATGGCAATCTTCATCAAGTGTTATTCCTTTACTCCAATCTCAAGAGGGCCGAGCCACAAGGGGAGAACTCTTTGCTCCCTGCTGTCCTCGACTGGTCTTTGACGCTGAAGGTTTTTGAGCGAGAGGAATCGAAGGAAGGCAACCACCCCGAGGCCATCCTCATCCCCACCTTTGAACTTTTGCAACCTTCCTGCAGTTCTGCTTTCTTACCGTTTCTTATCTCTCCCACCTCTTTTTCAACTTCCTCTGAGGAGGAACTTATGAGGCGGGTTTAAAAAATTAAAAGTTTTCAGGTGTTCCTGTTTGTTAGAGATGTGACAAAGAAAACTGGGTATACTGGTGTTTTTATTATCAGCAACAAAGATATTGTTGACATTTTGTTTGGGTCTGTAGCTGATGGGCATCATTGCGTGTTAAAACATACAGTATATTCGGTCATTTTTCTGAAATTGTGTGCATCGTTCAACATATCTTGTTTACTAAACTGACCTAAAAGGATTGTGTCATAGCTTAACACCGGAGCACCCATCAGAGTGGACAAACACTTTTCTATGAAGTCCCTGTGATCACTGCGTGAATAGATTCTTGGCTGAAAAAGGTTTCAGCTGAGTCAAACTTCTCAAAACATCTAGACTCTAGATTCTAGAGGGAAGAGATGCACGACTGACATGCGCTAAAAAGCCTCAGAAATACAATTTTTCCTCGTTAATCATTCGTGACAACAGTTGTGCCTTTCGGACGTGGCATGAAGTCTAAAACCTTGAACAGGGAAAACATAAATTGCACAAAAACAAGGACATTTTACTTAGAAGTTGTAAATCTAAATATATGAAATAATGGATGGATGGATGTAACTAAGCTTTATATATATATATGCAGCCTGGTGTAAAAGTACAGGGGTTAAAGTTAAGTTGTAATAAGCAGTGAAAGGTGAAATGTTATGTTTAACATAAATTCATAATAAATAGAGTTTAAATAGTTAATTTAATTAAGTAGTTACATTAAACGGAATAGTAGCTGAAGAAAGATGTGTGGTAAACCAAACATGAATATTCAGATTGGTGTTATTGGTTCATGCTGTTTCGTTTGATTGGTTGCTGTATATGTCAATCAGTGTCACATGTTGGTAATTGGGCATAGGTAAGGGAGTGAGTGAAAAAGGGGCGGAGAAAAACGGGCGAGAAGAGAATTGACGAGAGAGTGACATGCGGAGCTCAAGAAAAGTTAAGAAGTAATGAGTTTTGGTAGATAACTTGTTGTATGTTTAAGTAACGTAAGAAGCTATAGTTGAGGGCAGTAACGTGCATTTCCTGCTTAATCACAGTGTATTACAGCGTTTGAGTATTGCTTGAGTGACTGTGCTAACTAAGCTAAAGCTAGCGAGCCGCCAGTCAAGAGGACGCCATTGCGGAGCGGGAAGGACTGTTTCGCGCTTCCTGAGGAGGACGTCCCTTCTGCCGCCGTTCACGTTCATCTTCATCTCTTCATGAGCTGTTTTTCGCCAGGACTTATTCCAGACCGTGAGTTGGATGTTCTGTGGGACTGTTAAGTGACATTGAAGATAAGGATTTGCTTGCCGCACTGCCCCTGGAGCACACAGGCCTGCAACGTTTATCGTTTTTGTGTGCGTGTGTGAGAGTGTGTGTGTGGGCCCACTGTTTTGTTAGAGTTCAGTTGAATAGTGTATTTGATATGAGTCGAGTCTGATAAGTACAGAGAAACCCTGCTAAAGTGTTAAGCACAAGGCATTTCAGAGATCTGAGATAATTTAAGTTTTGAATAGTATTTTGATATGGTCAATTCTATTTTTCTTTTTACAAGTGTGACTTTCTACAGTGTTTTGCCAAATTTGGTAATTGTTATTGTTGTGTGTTAACTAAAAACATAAATATTCTGTGTTAAACTGAAAACACAACTGTTTAGTAAAACTTTATTTCATTTATTTTGGAAGAGTTGTCTGGGGTCAGTTATTTAAAATAGTGTATTGAATATAGCCACTGCTTAGTCTAACAGTGTTGTGTTTATTCCTAAGGTAGTAGGCTATACAACGTTCCACACAAAACAGGTAAACCTTCGTGATAGCTACCTTAATACATCAAACCCAAACACCCCATCATTCAAGTCCAAGGTGAGTTCCTTTTACTTAGGCATTTACTGAGTGTTGGGGTGCTACATATATATATAGATTCAGGCTGCTACCTAAAAGCTCTCTACCCTCCATGAATCATCCACTCTGAAATGAACTCAGGCCCTCACTGTTACTTTAACAGCATTTATTTGTACGATTTCTTTAAAAAAAACATGCCTTTTATTCTGGCATTTGGTGTTCATCAGAACACAGACGCAAATAGCCTCCCTTTAGTGCCTGTATACCCCAGAATGATGTGTTTCTTCCATTAGCAACCATAGTTCATTCCACATGGTGCTTGAACCCTATTTATCTTCTTCTTATGAAAACATTTCAACAGTTTCTGATATTAATTACCGACTATTACACTTGAATCAACGTTTTTCTTTCTTATTTATTTTTTAGACTGGTCAAAAGCGATCAGAAGTTACAGTCGTGATGAGGCAAAAAAAAAGAAGAATCTGTACTCAAATCTAGCTCAGACTTCATACAAAAGAAAACCGCTGAACGTGGAGATGTGGTCATTCCCCCAAATGTGCGTGTTGGCACCTAAGCGCACGAACACGTTGTCTCCTTGCTCCAGGTGCAGGAATACGGCGTTGCCCCCGTTATCGGCGGTATCCGCATTTGTCTTGTGGTCGTAGGCCTCGGCCACTTTCCCATCGTTCTGAATGAGGACTAAGTGTGCATAGTGCGATCCTCCAGCGTGATAGAAGAAGCTGAAGTGGTAAATGCCCTGGACAGGGGCGGTAAAGATGCCTGTGGAAAACAACGTGCACATACTTTTACATGTTGTATTTCAGCCACTCTTTTAAGATGACAGCATGTTTAAATGCTGCTTAGCTAAGGTCCCCTCTGAAAGAAACGGTCTGCCTGACCAAGGCATCCATCAATAGGTGTTAAGATAGTAGTATACGCAAGCAAAAGCAATAGCTGCAGACATTTTTTTTCTTTTTTAAATTATTCTCTAATATGAGAGCTATTATCATTGGCATAATCCGAGATGTGATAAAAGCATTTTTTGTATCTGATTGTAAAGTTTTTTTTTCTCTTAATCTCATAAAATTCGGATAATCTTTCTTCCTTTTTTACGTCATCGGACTTGTTTTGTCATATTTCTTAGCATAACTAATACATTACGCTCAAAGATTAATGAACCTTGAGTGTTTGTTTTTTGTATCTGTTTACTTTGTCAGCTGGGTAGCCTGGAAGCTTAAGAACGTTTTTTTCATTATTTTTCTTTTTTACGAAAGAGATGGCTGATAATGTCGATCTTTTACTTACCAGTTGACGGATTGTAAGCACTCCCCAAATTTGTTCTTACTGTTCTGTATTTTACAGTTGTGTCCGTGGGGAAGGGTCCAATGGCGCCACTTCCACCCACTGCAGCACTAAAAACCACCTTTTTAGACGCTAGATATGAAAACAACACATCATTGCGGTATGCACGGCAGTCGTTTCTCTACATATTCATTAGAAACGTTTTGTTCTTTGAAGTGGAGCTACGCCTTTACCTTTCTTTTGCAGTTCAAGGATCTTGTCCTCACTCTCCTTTAGCTTGGCTTCCACAGTTTTCTGTTTTTCAGTCAGGGCGCCAAGCTCCTTCAGAAGGTTGCACTCATCAGGAACGCATGTTTGAGTTTCATGTGGGACTCCCAAAGTCAAACCACAGGACAACAGCACGCACAGTAAAACGCTCAAGCTCATCTCGAGTCAGGGTTGCTCCCTCTCCTAGACTGGGATTGCAGTGTTTCTCCTCGCTGCTTCTCTGTAGTTTTGAGGCTTTTTGTTAATTTTTAACAGTATCTCGACGTGCAGTCATTCAGTACACTTCACTTCCTCGTTGTGTCCCGTTTGTTTTCACTCATACTGGACTGTACTTTATGTACAAGAACAGATTACATGCAGCTATTTGACATATTCGTTTGAAGTTATTCTTTTTGAAAGGATTATTTTATGCGGGGAGAATATAACAAACTACCTTTTTGCCTTATAATGCATCAGCTGCAGGTTTTTTTCAGACGTCATACACAAATATCATTGGTAAATGTGTTGAGTTCTAAATATAATTTTTGACTATTTTAATATTTAGACTGTATGCAACAACTTATGGGAGATGAACACTGGATGAATGAGGGTGAGTGTCAGAGTCTAGATTTAATTAGCATTCATTGGCAGTTTTTAATCAACTCGTACAACATGAGTCAACATGATTCATATTGTATTCAAAGTCTACTCCTTTCAAAGTGACTCATGCCTGGGCTGAAATCTTCATCATTTCAACTGTGTATTACCCAGACATAATACTTTATGAACATTTATCAGATCATAGATGCCATCGTTTTTGGCTACTAAACGTACAAATGAAGGGATAGCCATCCACTGCTATAGCTCATAAAGATAAAGCTTGTGTCTGTGTTAAAGACTCCTGTGGCTCCATTTACTCCTGAAGCAGTAGAGTTCTAGAGTATCATCCTCTAGATTTTGTGTGTCCTAACACTTAGGGCACATAAAAGCATTGGTTCATATTTTTTCTTCAAATATGAGAGCAGGGAATAATGGTGTTGTACATTTTATTACCCAGAACCTTAGTTTACAAAGGCTGTAATGGTCTTAAGACTGTCCAGTGACACTAGGCTGATTTTCTTCAAAAATTGCACAAATAAGTGTTGTTTTTTTCCCCTCCTCTTAATCAAGTAAAAATATGGCACGGAAGCAAAGATGACGGTGATTTAAAAAAGAAAAGAAAAGGACAGAGAGAGAGGCAGAGATCCCGGTCTGTGACATTAGGTTGAAATGAAAAAACTCAGGATTTTCGAGTTGCTGCTTCCCAATCACTGAGCGCAAGAGATGAGAGACGACTGGCGGACACTCCAAAAGCCTTAGAACTCTGTCATTTAAAAGTGCAGCCCTGCTCACCATCGGAGACCGAAATCCTCCGATACACTGGGGGTCTCCTTCCCTAATTTTAGTTTTTCCCCCCATGATATCTGCCACGTGTGGGAAGCAAATGAGACAGTTCTGTCTGTTGAAAGAGCTTTCAAATAAATGTATACTTTGAGTTTTTGCCATTAGGTACATAGTGGAACACCATAGCAACAATTATTCATCATCGTCATCGTCGTCATCATCATCATCGTCATCATCATCGTCATCATCATCGTCGTCATCATCATCGTCGTCGTCATCATCATCGTCGTCATCATCGTCATCATCATCGTCGTCATCATCATCGTCATCATCATCGTCGTCGTCATTGTCAGGATCAATCTTTCCAGACAGGACATCCTCGATCCACTGCTCCAGCTCGTCGGCGCTGGGCATGTCGTCCTGGTCGTCCATGTCCATCCACACACTGTCAGCCTGCCAAAGACCCCCGCACCGACATGAGCAAGGCGGCAAAAGACCCCGCACACACCCTCCCCGCTTGGCCGGAGCCCACGACGTTGCCAATTACGAAGCGGCCCCACCCCCATTGACTGTTTTTTCTCCAGCTCGTTGGAAATCAAGCGAAGTTTCCACTTTAGCTGTGTGCACCAGTGATCGGGCATGGGAACCCAGTCCCTTTAAAGGGTTCACAGTAAACACACGCAGTCTTGTTCTCTGGTGTTGGAAAGAACTTGAAGCCGTTTATCCTCAGTGGAGGAAAAAGCTCACTTACGTCCTCGACATCTACGACGCCAATCTGAGGAGAGGAGAGGTCGATACCGAAGGTCTTCTCCCAGTATGGCACCAGCTGTAGGCAAGCAGAGGGGGGCGGGGTTAAGAGTGTAGTCAGCCTTGGGTATCCTGATTATTGAAAAGAGTGCAGGGATCGGAATGGTCAGAAATGTTAATACCAGAGGGAAATTGTCAGGATCAATCCAGATGATGCTCAGGTTGGGGTCGTCTGTGTTCTCGCGAGCCACTTCCTTCAGAATTTCCAGGAATTCAAAACCGTCTGCCGGATGAATTCAAAGCAGATATGTAATCACGTTATTGGTGTATTGTGCTTTTCATTCTGTTTTAAACTCACCTGGGTCATCCTCCTCAGCGAAGGCGACAATGTGCTCTCCGTCGATGTCATCCTCCTTTGTGAATATAAAGAGGATTAACAAGTTTTTCCCCCTCCCTGCTTATAGAACGCTGCTTGGGGAGGAGAAAATGTAAGAAGGAAAAAAACGGTCAAGCAGGTGGTTTTATTTGGAAAAATATGGAATCACTTACCCAGATCTCATACATGCTGTGAGGCTCGAGTTTCCTCAGAGTGGGTCTGAAACATTGAAAAACATAAAAAAAATGTTCCTGTTATGGAGAATAGAAGCTCATCGGTGGGAAACTGCTTTGGTTTACCCATGTATCTACGACTATTTACATGCAGTTGCACATCTGTCACAGTAACATTGCGCAGTTGGAAGTCATAGAGCAGGGGGAGCCCCGTGGATAAAGCTTTCCAGGTTGCTCACCTGTCGTGCTCCTCAATGTAATCAACAAGCTCCGACTCAATGTAGGGCTTTCCTGGTATGCTGACTGGTTCGTTCATGAATGGCTCGTAGAAATCGACTTCGTTCAGTTTCAGTTTCAGCTTCTTTGCAATCTGAAAAGAGAGCAACGAAACCGTCGCGTTTTGGAGCAGGACAGATTTCAAGAACCAGGAGTTCCTTGTACAAAATCAACTCCAAGCGGATTACACATTTCTTTTTAATGTTGTAGGTTTCCTTTGTAGGTGTTTTGCATTGGTAAATGACCATTGATATTTACACCATGCCCACATTGAAAAAAAATCAACAACCAACCTTTGCGTCAAACGTGGCGTAGAATTTGACAAAGGGGTGGAACTCTTCAGCGGCATCTTCGTATTCAATGAAATCTAGAAGCAGAAAACGTAAGCAAACCAATGAGAGGCATCACATTTGTGGAACAGAAGAGTGATGTATCTGAAGTTCCAAGCAAAAGTTAACAACATTCAACATACGAGGGGATCTCTCGCTCTTAAAGTAGCCGACCAGCTTGATCACGTCATCTATGTTGTAGAAGCCCTTCAGCTCACGCTCATTGTCGATGATCTCCACAGGGTCCTCGATGACCTGAGAAAGTTTATGGGAATGTGCTTTTGTAACAACGTAAAAACATGAAGTGGCCTCATCCTCAATCAAGGATCTCATGGTTTCTTACATCATAGAGGAACTCAACGATGGTGTCAGCTGCTAGCTCCCCATCGTACTCAATTATCTCATTATCCACAAAGATGTAGATGCTCTCCACTTCATCCAGACCTGGAGAGACAAAAAAGTGTTTTGTAGATCCATAAATCAACTAAAGGTTAGTTGTTATATTGGTTGGTATGGTACAGTGTCCTTGCATCTGCCTCAATGTTAACTTCGAATTCACCCCTTATTAAAAAGTCATTTCAGGCCAGGCAAACCCTTCAATGGGACTGTACCTTCAGATATGTTCCCAACATGACCTTACCCCTAAGAAAAGTCCCTACATTGGAGAGGACTGATTCCCCATCCTGCAATCTACGGGATCCTAAGGACTCTAAGGTCCCGGAAATTCAGATCCACTTCCGTGCCCCGGCTGTTCATGAGCTTTTTTATTTTTCTACCCAAAGTAAGGATAAGGCCTGCTGTTATACATGTCAGATATTACAGCTCTGCAACAAATCGTGCCAAATGTAGATATTTCTAAAATATATATTCTAAGATATTTCTAACTCGTGACATTATAATATAAACCAAGAAAGCATGAAATATAAGGTAAGAAAACGTATCTCAGCATCTCCATTTGGGGTTCCAGTCCACTCATGTTCAACAGGAGCTGTCATATCTCTAGTGAACACTTGAGGGCAGGGTTGGTTCATATGTTGCCTGTCCCTGCCCCACCGACATGCATTTTTTAAATTGGTACCCCATTCACAGAGAATAGACTAGGATATTAATCATGAACCATATGTTTTTGTTAATTTGGCTGAAAGGCTGGAGTGTCGGTTACTTTTGATCGATTTTGATTAACAGAAATTCAAGGTACATATGGTGAAAATTATATAATTTAACTTTTTTTTAAATCTTTCAGTACTTTGCATCTTGCAATGTTTAGCAGAATCCAATGGTAAGCAATTACTCATCAGGTGCCAGTGAAAAAAAAACAAGTCCTCAGAAATTAGTTCAGAGTTCTGGTAAGTCTTAGTAGATGTAATTAATTCTGCTGGGAAAGGCTCTGAGAAAAGTATCCAGATTTGAAATTAAATTACCTTCATTTAGCCACAACGTTAAATGAGTAATCATTGGCTTCACTTGAAATAGCTTCTGCCAACCTTACCCAGCTTCTTGGCAACAGCTGAGGCTTTCTTTTCATCCACCAGGCCGAATCCAATGTCTTCATCTTCCAGTTCATCCAGAACTTGGGCTGCGAGCTAGACAGAGTGACGGAGACAGAAAGAGGTGGATGGAGTGGAGAGGCAGATAAAAGGAAGGTTGCATTTAACACTGTGAGTGCTGATTTGATGGCTGAGTAACCTCTCCAGAGGTGGACACTTCAAAATCCTCGAAAATATACTTTCGGTTTCATTTATGTGTGCCACCCGTTGGCGTTTCATCTCGGTTTCAAGGCCAACGTCCTCCAAGTGCTGCCTTGCACTTTCTAAATCGGAGCGAAACCAAAGCCAACAATTGACAGGCCTCATGGCGGACATGGGAGCAGGACGGACAGCGGGGGGTTCCAGAAGAACAAGAGGGGCAGAACTTGAGCCAACTATGTCGAAGGGGAAGAGACGCGGCGACAGGTGCAGCGGGAAAGGAGAGGAGCTCCCGCTCTGCAGAAGTAACGATGCAGCACGATGCCCTCGCATACTCACACATCTCCACCGTAAAAACCCACACTCGAGCGTACTTCTCTCCTTAGTGGAAGCGATTGACTCTCAGCGCGCGTTCTCTTTTTGTTCTCACTTCCGTTTGCCTTTCCACCTCATTTGGCACCTGTAGGGTGTAAAATCTCAATTGGCTCTTGAAATACGAGGTCGCTCTTTCCATGAAGTGAGTCCAAAGCATTGTAACAGGTTGCAAAGCAGCACTTCAGAAATGGCTTCATAATGAAAGCAGCCAAAAGCACCAGTGCAATAGCCACACGCTATTTATGGTGTTTTAGTGTGTCATATGGTAGGCAGAGCTTCATGCCATCCATTCTTCTGATCTCCAGATTAGAGGCCAGTTGGCTGAATAAATCGGGTTAGATTATGACCGCATAACATTTGATGGGAACGGTTAAATCAATGATACAGCATAATTATTTTTACTTTAAAAGCGGAAGTTCACCCAAATTCTGAAAAAAAAACATGTGCAGTACCACCC
This sequence comes from Menidia menidia, assembly GCA_907169785.1. Lineage (NCBI taxonomy): Eukaryota > Metazoa > Chordata > Actinopteri > Atheriniformes > Atherinopsidae > Menidia > Menidia menidia. The sequence continues at coordinate 11,054,083 of CAJRST010014446.1, read as the reverse complement.
CCCCTTTAAAATCTATACACAGCGGTATGTATGTAGTAAACAAGACAGGAAGTAAAAATCTGTGAAAAAGTTCCTGTTTCTAAGCTACGAAACTGGAGCTCATAATTTGAAATATGAACGTTTCACCCAAATAATCAGGATAGAAACTGTTTTAACTGTCTTCGGTGGTTGAATGCAAACTGCACCTACGCAGACAGCAATGAATCAGAGCATGGCACAGCAGTTATCAGAGTTTGACGATCATCATTGCTTTGTTTTTTTTGTTCCGCGTTTTTTGGGGTTATTCTTAGCGCCCTGATTTTGTCTGTTTGTGTTTTTGTTCGGTTCCCCTTTGACTTCTGGGGTGATTTTTTGTTTTTTGTTTTTCAGCCTCATTCTTTGTAGGATCAGTTTACGTATTCAGTTCTCTATTTGACTCAGCCCAATTCTTGCCGTAATTATAAAAGATTTTCTTCTTGAGTGGTAATGAGTCAGTAGTTATGCACTTAGTCAGTGTTTCTCGGTACTCAGGGCCCACTGCCTGTTTCCCAACACGCCTGATTCAAATGAATGTTTTTTTATTGACCTTTGCAAAGCTGAATAGCGAATCCATTCCTTCGAAACGTGTGCTAGAGATGGGGGTAAAAAAACTGGACACATGACTGTGGGCCCTAGTTTAGAAACCCTGCCTGAGTCTCAATTCTCATATTTCCTGTTAATTTCTCGAGGACTTTCAATTCCCTCATTAACCTACTGAGTTTGTATAGTACTCGACAAAGCTGTGCTGGCATAGAGAATTATAGAGTTTTGGTAAATGTTTCTGTGACTATATTTAATCTAGAGTAAAATCCTTTTTTTAAATTGGCTTTTAAGATTTGGGTGAACTCGCTCTTTTTGGTCATGGTGAAAACTGTATTACAGAGGAAATGGTTGAGGATGGATGGACTTGTTAGAGGTTGATTAAGAGATTAAAGGGGGAGGGGGGGGCTTTTTCAAACAACACACACTTACTTTTCGTCTCACAAATGTGAACTTAAAGTGGCACAGCCCAAGCTGCTGCTGTTACGGGACTTTGAAAGCGGCTCAGTCTCCACTGGTCTGCGGTGCTGGCAGTTACGTCACGTAATGTCATTTCTTTTTAAACTAAATTGCAGTCAAGGAGTAAAAAGTGGAACAGTTAGCAGACCCTGCAGCAAGAGGAGAATCCATACTTTACAGCCCAGCTATGAAACATATGGCACAAGAGGCAGACCTCCACATACCTGAAAGACATTTGCGGCTAGGCTTGTGATCAACTGCAGAAAGAGGCAACGCTTTAGAGGAAAGGACAATAATCACAGGCTCCAGGTTTAACGCAAAAGTGGTGGAGACAGAACAGGCCCAGAAACTAGGGCTCTGATTACATGACATTAGCATGTTATGTGCAGACGCACCACCAGATGAAACCCAATGACAGCAATTTCATCCATGATTGTGTCTGAACAGGAAAAAATGTATCTGGATCAAATGTGTTTTTCAATATTTTAATTCTTTCCATTATCAAAAGGGATATTCTTGTTTTAATGTAATTTTTTTTTACCATTTAATGATATTTCTAATAAGGTATTCAATGACTACATTTCCAAATAATGTGTTTTTTGGTTTAAACAAACATATGCAGCTACAATATGTTCACTGAAGATATATTTTTTTAAAACATAAGGCTTAACATCACACTTCTCAAAAGGCAACATTTTGTGTAAAACATTGAGAACACTGCTGTAAATTTTCAAAATGGGACAAAAGATTTGAATGCTGTGCTATTTTTTTTTCTAAATCAAGTGACAACATCTCTCTTGTAACAATAATTTAGACATCTCCTGTAAAAATGTCTATCATAAAATGTAGTAAAGCACATGTAAGGAAAAAAAACACCCGAGAAAACAGGAAACACATTTAACAAAACATAAGAGATGAAATTGCACCATTCCAGGCATCAAATCCTTTAATAAAAGTAAAAAAATGAAAAAACTTAACAGCACAAATTAAAGGGCAAAAAAGAACACCCGGTTATGTCACCTCTTTGTTTTTTTAACTGGATGAAAACCCAAGATACGAGGTATCAACCAAGTTTGAGTGCAGCGTGTATAATCTGTTTGATTGTGAAACAAAACCGTATCCCAACCTGCAATTAAGGCACTAAAAGACGCGTTGCCGTGGAAACCTGATGCAGCGCTGTAGAAGAGGCACATCCAACAATGATGCCCTGGAAACAGCAGCTACCACACGGTTGACAAAGGGCATGGCAAATGAAGCGGCGTTGTGTGTGAGACTGGCGAAAGTTGTGGGTGTCTACAGTGAGGTGGGAGGCAAATGCAACAATCCTGTGGCTACATGTAGAAATAAGGGTCGAAAGGGCAGAAGAGAAGGACGGCCTAGTAAGTGGAAGAAGACACCGCACACCGCCATTTACATGTATCCTTTCCCCACTCGCATTCACTATGTCTCTTTCCCTCTCTGAGTCAAGAATCACTTTGAGTTTCCCAAGACTCCCCGTCCCACTTCCCCATCTGCACGCCGGCGATCTATCACCCGATCCATCCAGATGGACTTGAGTACGAGGCGCCAAGTGTAACTTCTTGGCTCTGCCTCCCGATGCCCAGTCACGCTCCCGCAGTGCCCAGTCACTGTGAGCTTGTAAGGTGACTGAGATGAGAGCAGAGTGTCATGGTGAGCTGTCAAAAACGTGTCCTGGCATCCCGCTGCACTTGGCTCCAGCTCCAAACGAAGAACTGGAGGGGGGCGGCGTGTTTTCCACACTGGAGGAGTCGCATGTCCGCGTGGCAACATTACAGTAACGGTGCGTTTCGATCTTAACGCGGGTTCCCAGAGGGGTTGGTTGGAAACGCCATTTTTAATGGGTGGCAACCTTAAAAAGGGACGGCTCTCTGCTTCATTCTCTTTGGCAGGAATTTGCCAAAAGCAAACCATCAGAGTAAATCTGGAGACTCAAACTTGATCCATTACAGCCTTTGATTCAGACAGCTGGAACTAGATACTCCAAAAGTACATGTTGGGTATTAGTTAGATTCCGAAAACACAATGATGGGGTTCGACTATGCAAGCTGGGGGGGGGGGGGGGGTACTTGAATAGCTTTGCCGGGGGTGTAACTATTGATTTGTAAACAAAAATCTTTTCTGGACAGGATAAATGGTTGTCTTTGGTCGTAAACAGGCCTTGAAACGGAGTCCTTTAGTTGCCGTGGTAGTTTTTTTTTCAGAGTTTGATGACCCACCTGTGATGTAAGTCACCCAGGGTTGACCCCTTGACTCTAACACCAGCCATTAGCGGTTTTCACACCAGCTGCAGAAATGGCCGACCTGCATCATCTCCTCGATGGAGCGGCACTGTTTTTGCCCATTTCAGACATTTAAAGCTTTAGAGGTACATAAATGCCGCAACACAAAAAAAATGTACTTACATCTTTGTATGCCTGCTTTTACTGTGTATGAATATCTAGAATTGGAAGTTTTTTCTCCCAAATTACTGACTTGAATTCACAAAACTTTTCTCTGTGACGGGAAGCTAATCATTCGTCATTTCTATTAGCTATGACTAAAGATCAATAAGAAGACTTAAGTATTCCTTTCTTGCTCTGGCCTAAATATCATAGAAACGAACAACTATAAGAACTGCTTGAATTTAAAAATGATTATTTGTAATGTGGGCTTCACAACATGCCAACTACCAAGAAAGACATGTCTAACTGAGATGATTCCGTCTGTAAAAAAGATGGTGCTTCAAAAGGTTTTCGAAGCAGAGAGACTTGCAATGTTCCTTCTGAAACTGGCATCCAGGGATATGTGTAAAATTAGAAGTTTGTCTGCCAGCTCCCCAAAAGCCAGTGAGTAAATTAGTAATGGCTCCTGTAACGCGTCACAGGGCTCTATGCTACGCTGTTAGATAACACACGGCCGGGGCATCATGAAAGATTCAGACACAACAGCGTATAAAACACACAGACCAGCTCAAAGCTGGTGCGCTTGGTTGGTTTAGGAAAGGACAATCCAAGATTTTACACATGTTTTTGAGGGAATGACTTTGGCCATTCAAACAGAAATGTGAACAGTGTCACTTTATTTCCAACTCCCTATCCTATGGAAGATGTGAAAGGGGAAGCTTTGCGAAACTTTGCGGGCAGATTAAATTACTCAGTGTAACTTTTCATAAGAGCACAAGAGTCTGGGAACCTCCATGGCTGGCAGATCCAAACACCACTAAGTCATGCCACACATAAATCTTTTAAACTCAGAATGCCCTCCACAGGTTATAAATTAGCCTATAGCTATGATAACAAGGGGAACTGGTGTACATACTGTAAGTTACCATACATTTCTAACTGTACTCCCACCAACACACACACAAACACAGACTTTGAACACTGACAATACTACCATGTGGCTAATATACCCATTGACTTTCATGCCACCAAAAACTTTAGCCTCCTAAAAAATAAACTATCACCAACAGGACAAGGCTGGACTGCAGCTTGACGAAGAGGATCACTCACCAATCGTTCTATATTCATACGATTGATTTTCTTTCTGAAATTAGTGGACACGGCTCGGTATTCACGGCTCAAAACAGCCAACGTTCCTGCGCACTGGGCTATCGAGTGTCATCGGTGCTATCTTAATCGGGGTCCGGCTCTTGTGGCCTGAATAAACTCAGACTAGCTGTATGGTCTGGGTTTCAAAAACGCAAAATTGAAAATTTAAATTTTCATGGCATACTCAGATCCTCCCCATTTCCGTGACATTTTTCTCCCATGAATAAATGATGCGAAGACATTCCCTGATAAGTGAGAGACAAGACAGGGAGGAGGAAAGGGAATGTAAAGAACGGAAGAGAAGAAAGCAGTGTTATTTATAAATCATCACGTTCAAGGGAATGCTACATATTAACAGAAACGATTCATGACATTGTTAGCTCGCTATCAGCTACAGTCATCCTTGTGATAAACAATATGAAATGTGTATTACTTTTTACTGGATTAACACAAGGATTAAAATGGCTGAAATATATGTATGTATGGGAGAGGAGGAAGGTGTTATGCTGGTAAAAAGGGTTGACAAGACAGTGCCACTGCAACATGAGCTGTGAGTAGTAGAGCGCTTGATTGATTGATAGGTATTTACAGTATGTTGGCTGTCAAAGGTCAGAGTTCAAACTGAAAGAAGACCCCAGAAAAATGTTAAAGATTACAGAGTGCATTTCCTCACCGAAAAGAAGCCCCTGAATGATCTTTATCTTAATTTATACAATAGTTCGAGGTAATACCCTAGTTGGCAGGTTTCCAGTTGGCGTTTATGTCTAATACTTAATAGTAATGTTTAACTGATGTAAAAGTTGCTGGTTTCAGCAGTCGGTATAGAGGTCGCTATCTGGCTTTATGAAGTCCACCTTCCCCACAGAAAACAAACCAATGCTCTGGATGAACGTGATTTTTTGGGGGGAGTTTTTAGGACCAAAGTTCCATTCCCTTCCCAACGCTCTGTTCCGGGCAGTGCACTTCCTTCCCATCGCAGCAGGGTAATACTCCTTACGTCAGAGTGACAAATGTCAAAGCTTTTTCATTCAAAACTCCATTCAGAACTCCCAACAAAGCCAGCCAGAAAGGCCGACTAGATCCTTGACCATGACGCCACTTGCTACGACAAAAAACTTTCTAGGAGTAGCAAAAGTTGCATTACTACGATCTTACGTCCAACAGTTCTAAAAAGAATGATCAAGATCAGCTTGACTCAACATGTTCTGGTTCTTTTCTTAACTGCAGTGTTTTTTGGGGGGAGTGGGAATATCCTGCATATTTGACACGTATGAGATCATGTGAAATATCGTCGGCCTTATAGATTCACACAATAAAAAGGGCTAAATGTCCCAAAAAGATAAAAGCGTGCACCACAGAACCATCCTGTTGATGCACGGCTGTAACAGTTTTAACCAAGATAATGAAGTGCCATGTCCCTGAGCCCTGCACTTTAATAATTCATATTTCCAGATTATAGGTGGTAATGACCAGCTATTTTAAGCATCCCCCCCCAGAGCACCTCAAATGCTCTCTGATTGGATAAAAGGCTGAAGCTGGCAGGCAGTCAGTCAAACTAACAGTAAAGCAGAAACCTGCCTCTGTAAGCACCTCTCCCTCTCTCTCTCCCACCCTCTCTCTCTCTCCCTCCATTGCTTGGCAGCCCCGATATGAAATTGATCAGATCCGGTGACTTGGGTGTGTAAATGATGGTTTAGGACCACAGTCTACACCCATGGGGATGTGTTCCAATACAAAGCAGAACGGTGTGTGTGGCGAGAAAGGCGCCGTAGTTTATGTGAAATACGACCCCTGACTCTCTTACTGTCCCACGAGGGCGTTTGGCCCCCTTGCTAAGCATGCAGAGCTGTCCTAGGCTATTTACAGAGGTGACTTATGCAGCCTGATGTAAGGTACACTGTGCCACTGTAAGAAGACACTGCCTCTCTGACAGGCCGAGAAGTGGCTGTGGTGCTGTGGTGCCGGCTGACAGCATTGCCCAGGTGCATCAATTTTAGGAGGACAAAAAAGCGCTTGAGTCTTATTCATCCAATAGGAGCCTCTAGAACACTTCATACCATTCGGCAGCGTCTCTTGAGAGGTCTAAGAACGAGGGGCTTGGCTCAAAAGCACCAAAGCAGAAGGTGCAGCTGGCGAAATGGCGGATTTACCCGACGCAGCCTGATTTCCTTTCATTTTAGCCTCTGTCATGCTTATAATGCATCTCCTTAGCTGGCTGCTTGATTAATAGATGAATATCAGACTAAATCTAAAAGAAATCTATCTACACAAACATTTTGCCTAATAGTTGTGTACCTTTTGAGATTCAATTTAAAGCAAAACCTTGTGTTATGTTACTAATTTAAACTGATTTGTATGATTATTTTTTCTTGCAACAGGTATTGTACCTGTGCTGGACTTGTCAGATTAGCATGGTGAGTCTTAAAGCCTCTTTCTCAGAGGTGCTATTAATCCACCAACAATAATCTTTTTGAGAGCAATAAAAAAAAAGCTCAAATAACAATCGAGTTCAACATTAAGTGATCCTCCTGAGTCTAGTTAATCAGTCTCCTTCAGCGTCCAGTGATGAGATTACCGGGGGGAGGGGGGGGGGTGCACGCTAATTTTCACAGAGTGTGCTGCTCTAAGAGCTGCAAAAGTGGGCAACAGCAAGTATTTGTTTCACCGACACAAGTTTACTGACGTGGAATCTCTGAAAATAGCATGGCTAGACTTCATCAGTTCACAACATGGCTTAATATCTGAGCTGACGTGCTGCTCTGGCAAGCGAGTATGAAAAAGAAATGGTGGTCGTAGTCGGTGATGTCCAACTCAGTCTGGAGGATACATTGCGTTGCGATCACAGAAACATCCATCCATTATTCCTCGTAGGATCGCTGGAGCCAATCCCAGCAGACATTGGGCGGGACATGGGGTACACCCTGGAAAGGTCATCTGGTCACACAGAGACAAACAACCACCCACACCCACATTCCTTCCTAACGGCAGCTTACAGTGATCAGTTCACCTTACATGCATGTTTTTGAGCTGTTGGACAAAGCTGGAGAACCTATAGAGAACCCATGTAGACATGGAGAGAACACGCAAACTACACACAGAAAGGAGTGCTCACAGATCCCTCCCCAAAGTGACGAAAAAACAAAGAAAACGAAGCCTTTCAACAAAACACAGTAAAGCCTTTGAGTCATTTGTAAAGAAAAAACAACATAATTCTATTTATAAGAAATGTTCAAAGCTGCAGGGTCCAATTTGTCTACATCACCACATATGTTTATAGCAAATTAATTAAAAATGAATTGTTTAATTGATTTGGTCATTGTCAGCAGAGGAAAGTTGTAGGCTGTCCCCTCAAGAATTTAAAATATTTCAGATATTTCTGGCATTTCAAGGAAATTCAGAACTTAAATTTATTTTCACCTTACATACACATGACCGTGAGAATGAATGAATCGTTCCATAAATCTTTACCCAAAGACATGATCTTCGTTTATCTGGCTGTTTGGATCTTTTTCAAAAAGTCTTTTGCAACTTATTTTCATCAAATGATAAACAAGCTCTTATTAAGGATGTACGAAAAATCACAAAACCGAATAAATCTAGGTTCAAGTATTTTTCTCGGTTGAGTTTTCTCAGGTAGGGATTTATTGTAAAAAAATAAAAAAAGATGATAGAAATTTAAAGTACGCACGCATTTGCTTATACACAACCTGCTAATAACTTCCTGAATTGGCCACAATCAGTTTCAGAAGGTTGGAAATTCTGATCTTTTTTACTCTGGCGATTTTTGGTTTGTTGCTCCATCTCCTAAACTCATCCCACCACGTTTCTGCCCCCATTGTTTCAATTCTGTGCCTTTTTTAGCAGTATCCATCCAAATAAAGGCCTGCCCTATAATCATTCACTACACCCTCAATAATTAATCCACACCAACGCGAAATGCAACCAAATATTACAAAAAATTCTCCAGATTCCAAATTCCCCACCTTTAATCTTAACCCTTCAAACCCTGAAATAGCTTTTCAGATAGATCTACTTTCATGCTTTTGTCAAGACCCACCTCCAAAGCCAGTTCCTCTATCTGAAACTGCTTCATGGCACTGCGGTTCCCGTCCACATTTTTGTGGTAGTAGATAACCATCACGTCGTACTTCTTCATGATGGATTTGTAGTTCTTGGTTGTCAGGGCGTGAACGCGGTCTCTGCCATCATACTCTGGGATCTCCAAGCCCTTGTCCCCCCATGACAGGGTCGCCAAAGAGAGGAAAACCCCCAGAAACACCCAACCCCACTTCATGGTGACCGTCGCCTGGCAGCTGAAGCGAGCACCCCTTCCCAAAGCCTGTTGATGGTGGGGAAGAAGAGGACTGAAATGCGATCAACAGGTTCGTCGTTTGCCCCCTGACGAAAGTGGATGTGGAGCAGGGAGACTTCGGGACAGTTGGTCCACTTCCTATCCCCACCAGCAAGAGAAGAGCAGGTCTGACAATGACACCCCGGCTTTAAAAAGAGATTCACGTGTTTCTGCTGACGCCACAGGGCCAAAGGAAAGGGGTGGTACCCCTGTGGGGTTGGAACTCTATTAGGGACCACACTCTTTTACAGGCCACGGAGATGCCAGAATTGTAGGAATGAAAGTGGTGGGGGTGCGGGGGTAGTCCCGAGCGGTGGTTGAGAAAAAAAGAAAATAGCATGGAGGGAGGCGTGGTGCGGCCACCTGTTTGAAATCGTGGCTGTGAAGAGGGATACTGGTTGTGTTGGGAGTTTGGATTGCTGCCGATACTTTCTCAGTGTCTTAAAGAACTGACGGTATGGATGGATGATGGATGACCAGAGCAGGCAGAAAATGCCATTCCCATATCAAGTTTTGCAGGAGAAACGCACTCTTGCTAAAAATAAGGCCTCTGCAAGACAACAGCCTGGTCCACACAGAAGATCAGAGGGAAGGTGCGCTGACAGATGAAGAGAAGCTGAGGCACAGAGTCAAACTCTTGTTTGTCCTGAGTCCCGTCCAAAGCAAATCCAGTCATGATATCTGATGTCTAAATCCCCTATTAAAGGGATTTCCAAAGTATTACCTGATTTCTCTGTGGCACAAAAGTAGTAAATGCACAGTTCAGGTATTTGTGTTAAACGGGTATGCTTGGTCATGCGCCAATCATTTTTTCATCATGTGACATTGATATGGAATTTTAGAGAAAAATGATACATTTTTTGTGAGAAGGTTTTGCACTTCTTGTCATCAACTTAGCAAAGCAAGCCAGTTTCAAATGCTGGTTGGTGGGTCCTGATGACAGCCACAAACAAACAACAAACCTGCAAATACACCAAAATGTATGTCTCTCATGTTGTGGAAAACAATGGATATACTCTTAAGAACTGTTGTGTTAATTTTCTTTTTCAAAAAAGATTTCTGGAGAAGAAGATTTCTCTGATGTCATTTTGCAAGAGCCTGTTGCTGCATGCACCCTTAACACCGAAATAAATTGGAAATGCTGCCATAAGCACTTTAGGGTATACAGTGGACGACAGCTCTGCCATGTCCTATTTTTCATTTTTCGCAGTGGAGGGAGGAATGCTCGCGGAGTATAATTGAATCTTACATGGGGAAAAAGAAAAAAAACAAGACTGTGAGACTTAAGTGTGAGATCGTGTGTGCTATCAAATTACAATGAGAAAGGGGAGAAGGGTGGCTATTAATAACGGCGTGTCATCTGATCAGCCTTCATCCTCCTGCCAGCGAGGTGGTTAAGTCAGTGTGCGCTGACGGAGGTGCCAGCGATGGGTGTGGGGCGCTTGGGCATTGCGACACAGACAGTCATGACAGTGGACGTTTTTCAGATGACTGGTTCTTTCATGGTGCCACGAGTTAAACTGTGAAGTAAGTGGCTGCAGGAGTTCTTTTGCAGCCAACCAATCAAGGTTGAGAGAGGTCCCATATCCCGAAAATAGAAAACACACTAGAGAAATTTGGAGAGGCACAATGCCATGTTTGTTTACGTCCAGTATAGACAGCATTGGGTCTTCTACATTTAGATATCAATTCTGACCCTTTCTGTGATCTGAACGTCGTGAATAAGCATTGTATGGCTCTCATATGTGTTTTGAGGTAATGCTTTCTTTATATGGTTTCTGTAAGGCTTGTCAAGACTTTCTGGCTCTGTTTATCATGTCCAACAACCTACTGTGGCCCTTAAGTGCCCTTTATCCTGCATCATTGACCAGGTTTGTGTCACAGTGTCTTCCTTCTGAAAACATACCTACAGCAACCAGTCAATAGAGATCGAAAAAGGAGCTACTTTAAAAGTGCTGACTTTCCCCATTTTCAGCAAGAAGTCCGACAGTCTGAGTTTACTCATTGTAAAATTGAATGAATGAAAATCATCCAGGAATTCCTTTTTCTTTTTTTTTCTTTTTTTTTCCAGGACTTGTTAGATCAGGTCAAATTGACAGATTTGGAGAGAGTCAAAAACAAAACAGATCAACAGAAGCAAAAAAAGCAACTAAAATGGTTAATATATATATATATATAAGAAGAAAATCTATAAAAGTAAGACATGGCCATATTTTTGATGATCTTTTGCCACACCGACCCACCAAATTCTCAAATTTTCCGTCTTTATTCGTGCAGCGAGACAAGCGAGATTAATTTGCAGACAAGCTGACTGAGGGCAGCATTATCAACTCTCTGTCAAATATTTAGAAAAGAGGCCCTAGATGGAGAGATGGGAGACAGCTGCGCTTTTTGACACATTTCAAAGACTCATCAGAGAACGCGCAGACAGACTTGACAAGAAGAGCGCACGTGATCCCGACGCATTCGGCCTCCGACTGTAACGCGCCACCGGGGGAGGGCAGGGCTGCTTTATGAGGCTCTCGCTGCCGCCGTGGAGCTGTGATTTCCTCTTATGCGTTAAGGGGAGCTTGAAAAAACCAGGAGCTGCCGCCTCCTTCATTGAACCCTGCCCTCTGACAGGTGGCCCCTCGGAGCTAAACGGCTCCCTCCGCTGGTGGTCGCTCAAACCCGCATCAGTGCTGATGCCTTGCTGGAAGCCCCATCTCCACCTTTTTCTGCCTCATTACTCATCATTCGAGAGAAAATGTCAAAAAGAGGAGAAAGAACATGTGTTTTTGTTGTTCTTTTTATATTGTCCATCATCTTGTTTGTGGGCTGTTGCACCCTGGGATTGGAAGGTCAACTAGTCCAATCCAATAAAGACATATTTCAGTCTCCATTAACACATATTCATGTTTTACAATGTAAAATCTGTTTGTTCATAGTCTTTTTTTGTGTGTTTTTGTTGATAAGTGATTGAATTATAAAAAAGTTACAGTGGTCATCATAACCAAGAACACCGTAATGCGCCCAATTCAACACAATATGCTCATCACTGCAATAATATTCATTCCCATTTTCTTCGTTTCTCTTTATCACATGGGGCTTTTCTTACAGGCTGGCAGCATGCAGGGCCTCCTCCACTTTGTATGCAACCTCCTCCACCTCCTCCGCCCCCTTGGCAGAAGGTGAGAGTTTTAACAGGTCTGAGTCTGGGTGCTAATTAGCTCTAAAGGCTCCACTAAAGGGGGCGCAGGGAGGAATGAAAGAGGAAATCTGTGATGTAAAAAGAGGCTACAGAGTAATAGAATTTGGAAAATCTTACAAAGATGAGAATTTTTTTTTTTTTTTAAACAGTGTCTTGCAGTAGGTGAGAGGGAGGAAGGGAGACAGTGGATACTTTGACAGGTTTTTATGGACTGGGTGAAGAATAATCACCGGAAAAGGGCTAAATCAACATGAATCGATTTTAAACGAGACACACACAGATCAGTCAGACACCAATGACAACAGGGATACAGTCTTTTTTTCCCTTCAAGTCCACTTCACCAAGTATCAAGATACTCACTTGAGGTATTTTTATTTTCTGCCTGTCAAAGTAAAGTTAATACACTCTACTTTGTATTATTTATATGGGATTTTTCATTCATATTTATTATCCTTGGCGCTTGATACTTGACATTTTTACTCATTTCTTCAGGACATCAGAAGCTTCTCTGTGAGCAAAATTGACCCCTTTTTTTATAAGATGATAGCAAACAAAAACCAGCCAATCCATGTGTGCCACTCTTTGCCAGTTTGGGCCCCGCAAATAATGGAATTGTCATTTTTGGGGGGAATGGGTCCAATGATGGGATAATGTTGCTGAACCTCAACCAGGAGCACTGCGGCAACCTCGGATCATAGATCATGATGGATGCCTCGCTTCATCTGTCTCTCTTCTTACCCTGATGCCCCATCACTCTGGAACAGGGTCAATTCTGGACTAATCAGACCACATGGCTCTCTTCCATTGCTCCAGTTAGCCTCACTGATTTGTATTCTCCATCGGCTGCACAGCTCCTCAGTCTCCATCCCTTTAGTTCCAGCGGAGTTCCGATCACTCTTGCGGGGGTGCAAGAATAAGTTGGGCCACCCGTTGCGTGGTCGTAGCCATGTTTGTTTTCACGATCAATACACATAAACACGCGGCCGCTGAACAGAAGAGGCAGCATCTTCAGTAAAATATTGGTTTCGATCAGAACGCCGTCAGATCTGAAGTATCAGCCAAATCAGACCCGAGTCCAAAACCCTCGACATGCACCGCCACCTCCCACCAAGACCGGTCTGGCCCTGGTTCTCACTCTGCCTGTCCCCCTCCCACGCTCCGTATGCTGCCGTGCATGTTGCTAAGCGTCAGAGTGCACAGGAGGCTGACACGTTCGCACACACGCGAGCACAAACACGTGCGTGTCGAAAGTTAACGTTTTAAAAGCATATCAACAGGAGACATTCGCAAAAAAAAAAAAAAAGAATATCCAACATCATCTTGTCCGAAAAGCTCAGTCGTGGCTTTTTCTCTCTGGACTGAAGGGCGCGCTTGCCTCCAGAAAGGCACTTTGTGCTGACATATAACTCAGGTTAATTGATTTGACCTGGAAATCTGAGTCCAATTGGACTCTCTCTGACGGTACCCAGATAATGGGCACAATTTCTCGCAATTTTACCATCAACAAGTCACACTAGAATCCCCAGTCTAACATCACCTCTAATGGCCCCTGGCAGACTGCTTTTGTGTTAATTTTATACTCGAATGAGACGCAATTATAATTCAACAGAGGGTCTGTATAATTATGGACTCTTGACTGCTCCTTTTGTAAACGTTTGAAGGCACCTGTGCCCCCCAGCGAAAGTTAAGTCTTTGGCTTCTGCTCGCATGTTCATCTCAGTACTTTGAGTTCATTTGGCCACTTTCAAGAAAAGTCAACTTGATGAGACTCTTTTGACAGTTGGCTGCTGACAGGAGGATGAGATTTGTTGCTAAGTAACTGGAATCCCGACAGACTGCGGGATCAAACTTCAGACCTAGCAGTTGGAGGGTGTGGGATGGGAATGCGTGCTGTAGTAATAGCGCATGCCACGTGTGAACATGCGTGAATGTGTGTCAATCTGTGGATCGAAAAAATGCTGATATTTTAAGTTTGGATCATTCAATTTTCACCTTTTGCGGACTCAATGTCCACAATCAACAACGTGAAACAGATGGTTTTCCCGGCCGTGTCTGCGTTTTGAGGCTCCAATTATGCAAAATTGCCAAGTATGTACATTCAGCCTTCGAGGGAACATATTGAGTCATGAATCATGCTTGCCGCCACCTGGAATGTGTTAGCTCTTTCTTCTTTTTTTTTTTTTTGATAATTTGTTTTTAGTCAGACTTGACTGAAAGTTAAATGGGTACATTTCAAGTCACTATATACTTATTTAACATTGACATTTTTTCTGGGTTATTGTTTTCTGTTCTTTTTATCTTTTTATTTTTTCTCTTGGACACATATTCGACGCAGCCTCGGCCAATTTCATCACATATAACGGGCAACAAATTCTGCATAGAGAGGTCATAGTTGAGTTCAGCTCCCAAATTTTTACTAAAGTAGTTAGCTTAAAGCGCAGAGGATGATTTTGGTCAGTTTAAACCAGAAATTAAACAATAAATAAGTGGGAAAAAAGTAGACACAGCAATACAGAATGTATCTATTTCTGTAAACCTATAATAAAACACAAGCTGGGCACATCTTTCTCTCTCTTGTGATATTTTGAGCCGACAATGGTGCTCATTTTTCCTCAAACTGCCCCAAGCCGCACAAATCCTGCCGACCCAATCCACCCGAAATGGTTTTTGTGCATCTCGCTGAAGAAAAACATGGAGGAAAATAAAAGGGCTTGTCTTTATCAGAGCATTTTGAACATCCCACCCCCCCCACCCCTGCTGTTCCGGCCTGTTTTCTGACACAGCCTCCAAGTGCACCAACTATTTAGTGTTGTTAATGGGCCAAGATCAATAGCTTTGTGGAGCAATGAAACAACCCTTTTAGGCAGTCACTGGGAACCGTAATTAGGCCTCAGCTTTGCTTTTAATGAACACAACACAACCCAACCTTGAACTGGTCCACTGTGCGCTTACCCGTGTCTGACGGCAGAGGAATGCCACATAATGTGCTTTGTGTGCGTCATAAAAATAGGGATCAGTTGCTTTATTCAGTCATTACTCACCACAGGGGCCGTCAACGTGGGCTGTAATTAACAGACCGCGCTGAGGAGTCACAGCCACGTGCAACACCGGGACACGTTCACGTCTCCAAGAGGCATGGAGTATTTCAGGAGGTGAACAAACAGAACCGACGGATGACTCAAGTCACCCTTGGGGAAATCGAGAATGGTAACAATTTACGATCGTTTTCGAATCTCAAGCCGTGCCACGCACTGGCAACGACCGCCCTGTTCGTGGACTGGAGCAAAACCCGTGAAGATTGAATGCATCTAACAGGGACCACAGGGTTGTGAGGGGGTCATCAGCAAAATGGGTACCGGTATCCTCTGATTATCCCAGTGGGGGAATTTATTTGTGAAATTTACAGGTTTACTCTGAAAGGGGGTTCTCTCCAAGTTCTCCACCTTCATACCGGAGGGTAGAGGGTTGTGTGTCTCTTTTTCGTCCTTGTGGCACACTGGTGCGATATGCTGGCGGCCTATCCCTATCCTACAGTCTCAACACGAGCCTGTTTGGAAAAAGACGGTACACAATATAGATATATATGGGTATCTCTACAGAACCATTTTGTAGTTGTTGGTGGTTTTGCATGGGAATGGTTGTTACGATCCGAAATGAATTTGAAGCATGCTAATGAGTTAATAATTATGGTTGCCTGCACTTGGATGTTAAAATCAGTGTGCACCAGGGTTTTAGTACAATGCATTATATAAACTTACATTTCTTCTTCAATTTCCAGCTGAATTCTTTTGAAATGTCAAACCAGATTCAGACGCAACCCCAAACCTCACACTGAAGTACATCATATGGGTCCAGCTTCACCAATGCAACCTCAAATTTCAGACATAAGAAAGGCTGGACTGGTCGATTCCTAATCCTGAGCAAATCGAGGAGCACACACCGGCTGCCTGATGGTGTTGAGCGGCGGCCAGGGGCGATTGGCAATGGCGTAATTACTGTTATTTGGTGTTGTCTAATTGTGGTTTCGGCGTTGGCATCAAACTGCTCTAAAGGGTGCAAAGGAAACCATAAAATGCTGGCAGTTTTGTAAGCCAGCTGCTGAAGCGTGGATCATTTGCCACTGTGAACCGGCTGTCTCTGTTTACAATGGGGTCTACTCCCCTGGGCTGTTGGTCTTCAGCTTGGGCTGTCAGTGATTGGAGATGAGCTCTTTATTTCGCCCGTGCATTCTTTGTTCTGTAGAGGAGTCGACCTCATGAAGAAAAGGGCGATGGATGCAATAAAATATCTCTATCACGTATTCCTAGAGAGACACCAGATAGCGGACGAAACAGTACCAAATGTATGCTGTAGCCCATAACAACTTTTAGTCTTGTTCAGGGTTCTGGTGCCAATGGACTCTACCAGTAGTACACCTTACCAGTATTCAGTGGCCTTGAAAAATTACTTTAGAAGTTGGGTTTCAGTGGTCAGAAGGAGCTGACTGAGACAGAGCACATCGATAGCTGGGTTTAGATTTATGAGTTTTTAACTCAAATTTGAACTCAAAGTTAGTTTAGGCGTCTTGAACTGGTCCTCAAGTTTTGGCCGAGGATAGAGATCCATTGGTTCCAGCAGTCGATCATCCTGTCCCAGATTAAGGCTTGAATCAAGGTGCTCCATTTGCCTCTTTTTGAAATCATAATTAAGTAACCTGAGTTTCTTATACTGTCAGTCTCGTACAGGGATCATTGCCTTCTCGTCATAGAAGTGCAATGTTGAACAGATGGAGTTATTTTTGAGTCTCCTTGGCAAAACATCCAGCACAAGTATATTCGAGCAGCAGAAATGTTGTGGAATTAGAAATCTTGTGAGACAAGATGCTGAATAGGGATTTTTAAGGTGAACGTTACAGCGTGTAGTCAGATAACAGGACGATCCCTGCATGCGGTATATCTGTTGTTAAGAGACAAAAGGAGAAGTGGACCTGTTCACAAGACCTTCCACACTAAGGGAGGAGCTCATCCCTTCCACCTCGAATGACCTTCCAGCTGTACATTCCTCCTAGATAGAGCATATGTTATATAAACATGTACAGTACTAAGTGAGGCATCCCTTTTCTCTCCTCGAAGCCAGCAGGGACTCTCCAGCTGGTGCTGGTCCACTGCTGGAGAGAAAAAGCTCCATGTAATCTTTTATGAATTGCATGGATTTTTTCTTCAATAGAAGACAATATAAGAACTTTAAATAGTATATCTATGTGTTTCATTTAAAATCCCTCTTAACAGATAAAAGAATATGCAGTCAGGTAAAAACCTACATTTTTCCTGGCAATGTTCCATTTGGTTTTTTGGTGTCCTGTCCTTGATTCAGCGTTGGACCCAGTCCTGAAGTTTTGACCGGGTTGTGACTATGGGAAGGACTTCCAAACGGCCACAGTGCTGGAACTCAACAGTCAAAGCGATGTTATGATATAATTCCATCTGTTTTATTGGAAATAAAACTGTGACAGTGTCACCATGTATAACTAAATTGCATCGAATCAAATGGGTTTTATCCGAGTCAGTTTTCCTCGGCGGCAGTTTATTAGACAGAAAACCTGTTTTTCTGAAAGTAGTCACACTAGTTTTTTGTGTTCATGTATTACATGAATATATATGTATGCCATGTGAGTCCATGATGATTGAATAACTGTAGACATCTGCCAAAAGGTTTTGATATTAGTTCAAAGAATGTCAGGCCACACTGCTCAGGCGGCCTGCAGAGGATAACTCCTCTAAAACATGGAAATGAAGCCTTCCCTGACTCATTGGAATCCAAATGAGAAATGTCTTTCCTGCGGCGTGAATGGAATCTTCAAATAAACAAAGTAAGTGAAAGCATTAAACCAGAGCTCTGGATTAAAGAGGTGCTGTGACACTGCACTTTCATTGTTTCCTTTTCCACTGACTCATCCCTCTCAATAAGCACATTCACACACAATCCTCTGCTTTCTCCTCTGTGCTGTCTTACCCTAACTCTTCCTTCCACCCCCCCCTCCTCCACCCCAATTAGTGGTTTATTCTTCCTCTCTTGTCTGCCTTTATCTTCCTTCCTTCTCTCTCCCTTTTTTCCTTTCTCCGCAGCTGAACCCTCAGAGCTGTTTTGTTTGGAGAACTTCCTCTGTGCGTCTTTCTTCTCCCCTCCGATGGGCAGGTCTTGTGATGGGGAACAACCACTTCCCTATTCCTGCCCACGGTGGGGGAAATGGAGTCAGGCACAAGCACCAATCGAAGTGACCAAGCCCATACTCTCATAAACATCACCGTTCATGCGCTATGCGGGTATATGTTTATTTTTCTGTTAAAAATCAAGCCTAAAACACCTTTTTTTATATTTCTTGACATGGTTGCTTCTAAGAAGACAGGTCCTCTGAACAATATCGGGTTTGCAAGAAATGTATCGGTACATTTGGAGACTAAACACTGTGTTTTAGATGCATTATGTGTGGAACTGGACTGTAACAGTAGGTGTTTAAGGGGATATTAGTGTGTATCACAGAGTGAGTGTGGCCGTGTTTTCTCTGTAGATCCTGTTTGTCTTTCGGAAGGCCACTTCCCCATGCCTAGGAAGGACACAGAAACGAATACGTCCATGCTCCATTTATGTGGAAAGAAAAAAAAAGGGCAAAAAACAAACATCCAGTGCTGCAATGCACCAATACCTTCAACCTGCCGATATTTATGACCCATTTCATTTCTTATTTCAAGTTATCGCTGATTTATAACTGTAGTTGTCCATAAACTACTCAGTTTTGGCCGATAGAGGAGCCACATTCAGGCCACAAATCGCTCTAAAAAGAGTAAAACAGGTCCTAAACAAGATTATTTATGGTTTATGCAGTTAGATTTCAGGGTTTCAACACTGGTTTTAATATTTCCAGCCTTTAGCAGCTAATGTGTTCAGCAATATTCATCATGACTCAAAGGTTTTAGCAATAGTTGTTTTTGTGGATAAGGGACAGAAGCATTTATGCATCACATCATGCTGTTCATGTTATTCAGATGTGATTAAGCTTTGTTTTCCCTTTCAGTCTGCACTAGTTACAGCTAGAATTCTGAAAGATTGGGAGAAGAAAAAAAAAATTGGTTTGAGTGACTGTACATACTCCAGGATACAGACAGATTAGACAACAAGGATGACGGTTTCACTCAGAATTCACGCAATGTAAAAGATTTTTAGGGATAGATTTGATTTTGTTATTCTACTGACACAAAACAAGGCCTGGGAGCCATTGTCTGTAAGCTTCATGGAAATTTCCAGAAACTGCAGCATGGCGCCAGACATACGGCTCACCAGGCAGCCAAAGATCATCAGCTGTCTCATCGATCCCCCACTGAGAGCTATCTGAATATCCCACATGTGAAATGTCTGTCAGAAACACGGGCTGTTCGCTCCGACTTGTTTTTCCTTGGACTCAGTAGCTTTTTGTTCAGTTTTGCTTATGCTTCTTAGATTACTTAGAAATAGGTCATTATCTTTTCACACATTAACAACAATCTGCCCATTGTCCCCGTGTGACACAGATGGGTTCTGTGCCAAGTAAAGGCACTCTTTCACACTCAGTTTAGATTTGTTGCATCCATCCATCCATTATCGTTACCGCTTATTCCCCAATGGGGTCAAGGGGGGAACTGGAGCCTATCCCAGTGGTCAATGGGCGAGAGGCGGGGTACACCCTGGACGGTCCGCCAGTCCATCGCAGGGCCACACAGAGACACACAAGGACCAACAACCACACATACTCACACTCACTCCTAAGGGCAATTTGGAATGTCCAATCAAGCTAACATGCAGGTTTTTGGACGGTGGGAGGAACCCGGAGAGAACCCACGCAGATACAGGGAGAACATGCAAACTCCACCCAGAAAGGTCCTGGTTCCCAAATCCAGAACCCTCTTGCTGTGAGGCCATGGTGCTGACTACCACACCAGATCTGTTGTACTCCATCTTCAATAAAGCAGTTTATCACGGTGATCATTTTAAACACAAAACTGAGATTCCCTCAGATCATGAACTTTATTGTAAGTTATCTTACTTTAAACACCTATAAAAAAAACCCAATAAAAGTCAACTTGTTTTTTAGAACATTTTCATTTTCAAAAAATATATACTGTTCAAACTAAAAAGGAAAGGTATTTATTCTGTAAATAACAAAAAAGAAACAACCTCATTCTGACTGAATTATTTTCTACTTTTTGTCTTTTTTTTTTTTTAAGTTTCACATCGTTTCTAGTTGGAAATGAGATTCTCAGCTGCAATGACACACTTTAATACCAGTAATTTGTAAAGTGTTAGGTTTGTCTAAGAATAGAAGTAAAAATTTTCCCCTTACTGTAAACCTACCCAAAATGTGGAAGTCAACGTCGATTATCCTTCCTCTTGTTCCAGTCAAGAAAATCCGACTTCTGTTTGAGATGTCTTTTTTCTTTAATGTATTTTTTTCATTCTGTAAGTAAGACTTTCAATCGTGGAAGGTCCCGCTACAAAATAACACGATGTAAGCATCAGGGAACTGTAGACCTCATAAGCTGCCTTTTTTAACGTTAGCTTCTGGGAACTCAAACTAAACACAGTGCAAAGGAAAGGAGTGTCAGCAAAGTCCAGGAATTATTGAGCCGATGTGAAACGGAGGAATGGCCTCCGGCTCATTGTTACCTCGCTTTAGCACTTCAGTCTTCTGTTTGGTGCTTTAATGACATGGGACATCTCTGTGTGACTTCAAGGGCAGATATCGTTTTAGGTGTACAGGACTCAGACATGTCTGTAGTGAGATCTGTGTTGCATGTTATTTGGCTAAGCACCTTGCATTAGGTTTTCAAGCCATTCTATTTCAGCCTAAGAAGACTGAAATCCAAAGAAGATTTGGGTTGTAGCTTTGAACACCGGGAAAGCGTGTGATGCTTGAGGACAGCTCCAGCCACCAGTGGCCCTGTAAGAGCAAAAACAGGCTTAAAAATGTTTAATCGTGGCTTCGCTTTCTCTGGGCCGGGTCACTTGCCATCTAACCAAACGGGAAAAGATGGTAATTTTCTTCTCTTTTGTCCACGGTGAAACTAGTGGATGCATTCCACATCATTTTGAATGTTGTGGAACGCTGACATTGGGAAAAGCACTGCTCAGGCCCACACTCCGGCACAATCACCCGTATAATTTCAGTGCATTTGGAAGCTCTAATGGGTTTAATTATTGGGTGACGGTCAGTTGTCAATAAATGTTGGGGAAATTGTGGAGGAAACCTTAGCTTTAATCTGGGTCATTCACTGCCTTTTTGTCAAAAAGGAAGAAACCCGATGTGAACAAGTGAAAAAAAGGTTGAAAATCTGATTTATTTTCCCCCCAAAAAACTCTTGAGCAATGAAAAAAGTGTTGAAACCAGGACAAATGAGTGTCTTTTTTTATTTTCTTGTGTGTGTATCCTTGTGCAATTGCGTTAAAAGGGGGATTTCATTGTTGCCTCCGGGTCAAAGATGTTACAACAATAGTCTCATTCATTGCCAGAGATTGGATGTTCCGTCTCATCATGAGTTACCAACCAAAAGCACATTCACAGCTTTTTTTTTCTGGGGCCAAATAAAGCCCAGCTCGATCGGATGAGGGTCATGAGACGCACGGTAAAGCTTCGGAAATGTTCTTTTGGTGAAAAAATAGCAGTCACAGTGAGATGTTTTTACCAGAAGTGCCGTTGAGCAGGGAAAGAAAGAAGAGAAGGTTTCAAAAGGGTCAAATAGGGTGTTTGCTTTCTTTATATTCGAGCACTGTTTCATTTCTACTAATTCTGCCCTCATTAGGTTGTACAGCGTTAAAGAAGACCACATTTGCAGGGTTTATGGGTTTTCCATATAAGGGAACGTTTTGTCCAGTTCAAGAGGTTTATCAATTAAACATTTTCCCTTTTTTTTCTAATTTATGGTTGACCTACATTGGGGTGGTTACACCAATCGCCAGGCACTCAGAGACAGTAGTTCACTGCAAACAATTAGTTCAATAATTAGCTGCTAGTTCTGAAAATGGGAGGACTAAGTGAATGCAGAACACTGCACAGAGGGGACACCAATCAATCACCTTAGGCTCATTACCTCAAGGAGAACGGGATTAGAAGAAACTTAAAACAAAACTGAATCAAACTAAATCAAGGATTCTGTCATGGTGTGGTCAATTCTCTGAACCCACATGTGCAGAACAC
>CAJRST010014446.1:11004597-11031760 GCA_907169785.1 Menidia menidia | reverse complement strand
GAAGAAGTGGGAAAGAACCCCAGCCAGCCTTCCCCAGATCCCAACAGATTCAGGGATGCAGCGAGTCTACAGCCACCTTGAGATGGAATTTGCCAAAACTGTGCGTCTTTTTTTCTTTGTTTTTTGCCAGGAGAACTTATTTCCGTGCTCACCTGACGCCAAACAAATGCAGGCAATTGAAGCCTCACCTCTAAGTCTGGGATAATAGCTATGATACTCAGTTCAGGTTTCAGTCCCTAAAGAATAGCGTCCAACAGATTACCGCTGTTGGATAGAGTGACAAATTTCTCATTAGCAAGGGCTCCAAACTGTAATCAGATGAACAGTGTGGACATAATTTGTACAAACCTTTGTTTCAGTTGTTTTTTATTGTCACTTTATTGCCTGCCCTGATTTACTATCTATACAGAGCAGAGGGAGAGATGATCCCAATTGTTTTCTTATAATTATCATCAACCCACACATCAACTACTGTACTACATGAGCCAAACATGGGTAAAGGGGCAGAACAAGGGAGCTATTAAGTGCTGTTTGTCTTCATCCATCTGCCATTGTTTTTCCTTACTTTTTATCTCTATCCATTGTCAAGATACATTTGGATGTCCTTGAAGAAAGAATTAAGGAGGAGAGTTTAAGGAGCCGGGATCGGGCTGATTGGCTCAAGAAGTGTCGGTCAGAGATGACAAAGTATAGCCGGATGAACGGGGATAAGGGGATCCAAACACAAAGGGATAAGGGACTGGTTCTAAATGACCACATTAGCCTCCATCATTTTAAAGAAGAAACATGGTCATGGTTAAAAAGACCCATATTCAAAAGCCTTCTTTTCTAACATAATGAGTTTCCTGTTATCTCCACATCCAAACCAATGGTTTACCCCGCTAGAAATGTACAAACATTTTTGAATAATAGGTTTTAAATAATACCCCCAATCCCTCAAAACAATGGAGTGCTGAGATCGCTTTCCAACTTGGGACTGCAGAGAAAAGAGAGAAACTATGGAAAGATTTGACCAAATTGCAGGGATCAGAACTCAGTGGCACAACTCCTGCTGGCCTCCAGTAACTTTGAGAAGAATGGAGTTGGTGTTTTAGGTGAGGTTGTGATAGAGAGAGAGAAACAGGAGGAGGGATTTGCAAGCTGGATAGTGCTGTGACATAAGCTTTGAAAAATGTGTGTGTGCATGTGTGTGTGTGTAAATGTCTGGACCGATGGGACCAAACGAAAGAGTTCTCACTTTGTTTCTTTTTTGAGGACCAAAGGAAACTGACCCTCAGAAGGCCCTCCTAGTTAAAATCCCATTATGAAGGTATTGATTATTTTTTCTCAGCCAAAGACTGTAAAAAGAGGAGATGAAAAAAGTTAAAGAAAGGTACGAAAGATAAAACAGACAATTCACTGTTTCTGTATCCACTCAGTTAGCATTAATGTTCTCATCCTCAAGATTTAGATAAAATCAACCAAATCTCTGTGACTAGAAATCAGTCAAACAAATTTTTGATTTATGAAAAATAAGCAAATGCCAACTAGAATTGTGCCTTGATCAGTCTTAATTCAGAACAATCTTCCACATAAACTTTGTAAACTGTAAGCACAATGGCATAAATGTGCACATCTTTACCAAGTTTCATCATTATGTGACCCAAAAGTTTTTATCTGCTGTGGGCCACATTCATAACTACAAACCCAGCCATTCAGTACCTAAACCTGTCAATTTGTAAAGTTGAATGGCCAAGATATCCCTAACTTACTTATAACAAAGTTATCAAACATTAGCAGCATTTTATTAGCACTAACTGCTAACTAAGCTAAGATCCGGCTCGCTAACTAAGCTAGGCCGCTAATTAAGCTAGGCATAGTAAGCAGTTAGGTCAAAAAGGTTTGAGTAGCTGTAAGGATGCCAAGGAGA
Organism: Menidia menidia; assembly: GCA_907169785.1. Classification (NCBI taxonomy): domain Eukaryota; kingdom Metazoa; phylum Chordata; class Actinopteri; order Atheriniformes; family Atherinopsidae; genus Menidia; species Menidia menidia. Next base: position 11,029,851 of record CAJRST010014446.1, on the reverse strand, counting down.
CCACGGGTGACGAATGTGTGCTATTGTCATGCAGCTATATGATTTAATGTTTATTGTTACTCTTTGTTTAGTGTGACATGCTGTTTCTCTAACGTTTTGTTAAGTTTAAATGTTGGAATATCATAGACCGACATGTTAAAGTAATCGACAAGATGGCCGCTGATGAGTTACAAGCATGTCAGCGTTATTTTTTTTTATTACAGGCGACTTTCAATTAGTTTTTCCATAGGATAGCGCTAGTTTTGCGTACCTCTTCTGACGGCACAACCTTTTTTCTAAAATGTATTATGTCTCTGTTTCTTCCATTTCGGAAAAAAAAATTTGACTAACTAATTAGAAATTCTACATTTTTCGTTGACGGTTTTTCTTTTCAGTTGGAGAGTATGTCATCCTCACGAAGAAACGAGCTATGGGCGAAGCAGACAGCGTGCCGAACCATGACAGAGGAGGAGAGAGAGGGAGAAATAGAGAGGGAGAGATAGAGAGAGAGAGAGATATATAGAGAGAGAGAGAGAGCAAAAGGCGTTTCCACGTTTCAGCAGCTGGTCTTAGAGCCGCGGACCACGGAGCTGACGGACATATCTGAGTCACGAACAACACGAACGCCGAATTCCTCCATTATCACCCCCAAACTCTGCCTGACAGTTCATCTGTCGCGTGCATCTCCCTCCCCCTCCCCGTCCCCTTCACGGCCACGTTTCCCACGCTGACAGAACTGACTCAGACACATCACTGAACGACTTGTCACCGCAAAAGACAGACGGAGTGGACTTTTTTTCTTCTTCCCCCCCACCACCCCGCTACGCCGCTTCCGTCCTCCCTCCGGTCCACACCAGACCCCAGAGGTGTCCACCGTGAAGCTTTAGAGGAACTATCTCCTCCCCGCATCTCTCCGTGCCTGTAGCTGACTCGCATTGCTGCGCCCGGGGTGAGTACGTTTCTCATTTACGCCGCTTTTTACTCGTGTGTTCACCGCCTCAAACGTGCAAAAACCACTTCCCGTTTGGGGTGATGGCTTTAAAATCTCAAGTCCCCGGTGTGTGGTTCAGTATGACAGTGCTGGGAGGCAGTCCGACTCCCCCATTCATGAATCCGGTCGTTTCTCGCCGCGTTAACCGTTACACGACGACCCAGCCTGCCTACTTCACAACCTGCCTGTAAAATGTAGTTTCCCGCAAGCAAACGTTTGAGTTCCGAATAGCGCCAGGGCACATTCGAGCCTCTTAACCCCTGATTTATTTATTTGTTTCTGTCGAAATGAGTTGTTTAAAAACCAAGTTATGACAGTTGTTGCAAGCGTCTTCTTGGGGGTGTGTGAAAAAAATCCCTTTCAAACGTGACACGACTCGATCGTGAATTTGACTTTTAATTGGCCAGTTGGTGAATTTACCACTCTCAAGAGGCCTCTCAACACACCATTGATGGAATTAATTGGATTGGGATTAGCGTGGCTGCCAACCTTCACGTATCCGGTGTCCTTTCCCTGCCCAGTGTCCCCTGGTACTGCCACACCGCTGCCCGCCCTCCTGCTTTATCACAGGAGGTTAGCATATTGCATAACAAAGGACCATAGGGGGTTGTATAGTGGGTAATGGCAAGATTACCCACTAATTTGTTTTTTTATTTTGTTTTTCTGGAACAGATTATCTAGAACATTCTGCCTCCAAAACCCACACAAATATTCAGTGCTGTGTTCAACTGGTTTTGGCCACCTGTGTGTGTCCTGGATGGATGTTTGGGTGTGTGTGAGAGACAGATGGACAGAGTGGATAGGGGTGGGTTTGTATTTTATTTATGAATGGTGACTGGAGGGACATCTCTGTATATGGGTGGGAATGGGTGGGGGCACCTAGAATGCTTATCTGGAAGAAAATTACTTTAAATTCTATTCCCCATATTGTATGCCCCCCCCCCACCTTTTAAATCCAGAAATCATATCATTGAATGAATACCTCAAATGATCCGTAAAAGCTCTTTTTATAGGGAGAGAATAGTTGCTTTTTTGTTTTGTTTTTGACTAGTCATAGTCAGGTACAGGAGGACTTGACTTTTTTTTTTTCCATGTTTTGTTCTTAAAGTGTATTTGCTTCTATTTTTTGCATTTTCAGTGCCTTTACATTTCTCAAGAAATACATTTTAAATATTGATACGTCACTTTCGATATCTTCGTTTTACTTATTTGGTAAGAAGACATGTTTACTGTCGAGCTTGCACGAGTCAATTGGCCCTTTTCCATGATCATCAGCTGTGCGTGACTCAACTCAACTTTTTGGTTTTCCTTTCAAAAACAGGTATGTCTTAGACACTTCCAGTCCATCGCAGGTCATCACAAGCGTATCATCGAGATGTTTTACCGTTTGGTATTGGCATAGCACTGACTGACTAGCTTGTAAATTGTAGCTTTGGAATGTAAGCTGGGTGCTGATATACCACGTTGAATCGAAAAAGCCATGTTTTTGATGGGACATTTGTCCTCTTAGAGTGGCCTTGCTGGCTGAGTAGCAACATGAAGGTAAACCACTGAAAGCTAACTAGGTAAAGCAGATGTTTGTGGACTAGGTGAACTGCTTCTTACAGTGCGACGCAAACAGCCTTTGGTCTGAAGCACACCATCGTTTTTTCAATTGAAACAGTAACTGGCCATCTGAGTTTGAAAAGGCGACAACCCACCGAATATATCCTCACCCCGTTTACCAGAGCAGATCAAACGTATAATGGCCCATGTCTGGCCAACAATCCATCACTGGGCCACACAGAGACAACCAACTACACACACTCCCTCTTACAGGCAGGAAGAACCAAAGAACAAGCAATATCCACACAGAAAGCCCCCCCCTCCCCTGGGATTTGAATCAGAAACCCTTTTTCTCTTAGGTGATGGCAATGCCATGTGATCAGAACACATCGATTTCTTGTGTGTTTGAGCTGTCTATCAATCCATCCATCGCCTCTCAACCCCGTGTGACACGCGCGCACGCTGTACATAATAGCTAAAGGCGTGTGACATTTGTGGAGCGTGACAGCTGTCCGATCGTTTCCTGCGAGGCCACATTCCACTCGTTTTACGCCCAACCGGCAATTGCAGGCGATTTTTCAACAAGAGAAAAGCAAACATTCCCGCATGCACTGATTTTCGGTGGGCGCTCTCGCGGCCTGGCCTCTCAGCCGCTTACTTTCAGATAACACGTCTGAAGATAAGGCCCTCACGAGTATACAGGCAGAAAATTTAGTGTCTGAGCCTTGACTCAGCTTTTTTGGGAGCTTGTCGTCTCTGTGATACACATCGATTCGTCTTCCAGAGCAGAGGGGGAAACAAACTGGGCAGCACAGCAGAAATGTGTTTTCTCTCTCAGGTTCACTTCCTCTGTGTGTGTGTGTGTGTGTGTGTGTGTGTGTGTGTGTGTGTGTGTTTATGTGTGTGTGATGTTAGCGGTCCCCTCCACCCCCACCGCTGCCGCCACTGGGGGAATGTTTGCGGTTGAGTGTTTTCAGGCTCTGAGTCGAACAGTTTTCGGGAAGACCAATGTTAAACTTGTGGATCTTGAAACGGTCAAAACAAAGAAGGAATCATGTCTCTTTTTTTTTTTTTTTCTTCTTTTTTTTATGTGGTCTTCTCTATGGACCATCCTGTCTGCAAGCTGCTTGCTGTCCCACACTGCTAAGAACAAAAAGGGAACAACGGAGCAGATTTTTAATGATCTCACCCCGGTCGCACCCCAAGAGCTGTTGTTGCCGCAGTCGCCGGACTAACAAAGCAGCGTGTTACAGGATGTGTCGTTTTTTTAGTGCGAAGGAAAAGAAAAGCACTGACGGAAATCCATGCAGTCACTGGATTTTTATTAAAGATAAAAAGCCCAAGTCGAGTCCGGTTGCTTCTGCAACCACATGAAATGAGGAATTGAAACTCGGCGGGACCGAACTGGACCCACGGACATCTGATCTGCTTCCTCTCCACCACAGAACACAGTTTTATAGCATGAACCCAGGAAAAGAAAAGCCAAGCAGTGGGGTTACATTTTCTCACTATTACTTTTCCATTATATATAAGAAACGCTTAAAAAAAAAAGAAAACATCAACAGATAAGAAATTAAAGGAAAACTTATTTCATTGAAGTTAACCATTTATATTATTTCAATTGTAACTGAGACACTACATGCGAGATAAAATGAGCTGCTGTCTGCCGTTGTAAGCATTTAGTGGGGCCGGCCCCAGCGAAAATACACAGAGCCGAGTAGATACTCATGGAAAAGTGCCCGTAATCTCAGGATGAAATTGAGTCCACTATAAGCAGCAGACTTATGATATTAGGACATTTCGTGCATTTGCCTCGTGCCTGCTTTGGCCACTTATTTCGCATTAGTATTCTCAAAATATTCAATTATTTGAAATGTTATAGTAACACAGACTCGTGTGTTATGGTGTAAAAACAGAACTGGTAGGATGTTAGCTGAAAGTATCTACTTGACCATAAGCCACTCTTGATACATATGACCATGGTTGGTGACCGTTGATTCTACTCAGTTTCATGGGTTAATTTGAGTCAATGTGCTAAAAAAAAGAAGAAAAAACACAAGGGCCCAGGCTCAGTCATTTGGGTCACTAGAAGTGATACTGCCAGCAGGATGGAATATGTGTGGGCAAGAGTGAAACCAGCACCAAGAGCCAAACTTGCCGCCCCCACTGAAATAAAAATGTCTCCAGCAAACAGTATTTATTGTGTTAACCTCACCCAGAACACCGGCCACTCTGCTGGCGGGCAAACAGGAAGCAATGCCCATCCGTTACATCACCGCTTGTTATCCGTTGTCATGGCTTTTCAGCAGCGTGTCGTGCTCTGGAGTATCTGATCAAGGGTTTTGCCTCCATCAGAATCTACCCACGCCGCATCCGAGGATTAAAGCAAATGGCTTTTATTTATTTTTTTACCTTGACATTAACCAACAAAACCCATCCAAAGTAAGTCTATGACCAAAGGATAGGCTGGAGGATGATTGATGTTGGATTCCCCCAATACCACGGGGGTTAAGCCCTCCCCCCTGTCTGGCTGACGCCACCACGCACACACGCAAACACGCGCACAATATGGAAGCGAGGGGGAAAAACTGCCCGCGACATAATCCCTCCGGCTAGCATCTGCTTGGTGGCACGGGGGTGGCTCGTGGCTGTCCTGCTCTGAAGCTGTACCACATCTGCAATGCACACAGTATCAGGTGCCAGGTCGCAATACGTTCACTGTATTTATATATATATATTTTTTTCCCCCATTCACAAACACGACCACAGAGAATTTGATTTAGGCCGTTCTGCACGGCCCGCGGGCATAAGCCACTCCGCCACCTGACTCTGAATGAAACGCCTCAGCGGGTCTGATTGGATTCGATAAGACTTGATTCGATTGGAGCAGGACCGGGGGGGGGCAGATGCATTCCTTCCGTGCGTGCGCGCCTCCCAGGTGCTGCTGCAGGCTGTTTTTGTCCGCCGTGACCCCGACGAGGCCTCCGTTTCTGCTGCTCGCACACGAGGGGACGGCATCAAATGGACTGTGGATGAGTTTCAGCCTTCACCGTCACTCCAAAGCCGGGCAGAAATTTTAGACTTAGACTCCAATGTTTAGATGATTCAGGCGGTTTGGCAAAAGTGTGTAAAAGCCATCCGATATGTACGATTGTTACAAAACGCTAAATGTTGGGGCTTTAAAAAAAGATTGATATGCTTTAATTTTCCACCGCAAACACAGTTTTGAACTTTTAGGTAATAAGCTTCCACTCATACAAGTGGTCCTATAACCCTTAAATAGTCCACACAGACTGTGATATAAAGTCCCAGTTGTTCTTCACTCAAATGAAACAAGCCCCAAATGATCGGTTCTATTCCACCCTAATGCTTCTAGACAAGTTCTTCCAGCCACCTTAATTAAACTGGCATACAGCCCGTTGTAAAACCAGAGAGGAGTTATTTCTTGTTTTTACTCTGCGAGAAACTATGAGAATTGAGAACTTTGTTCATTTGAACCCTCTTAATGCAACATGTGCCGTGTTTGAAACATAAATTCTCGATAGCATGGCTGTAGACTTAAGAGAAAACTGTTTTGTAGAGTATTTACTTATTTTTTTGCAAAACACATTCCAATTTTTTATATATATGTATATCTTTCGCTCTATATGTATCAACGTGATATAGAAAATCAGGCTTTGAAGTTCCCAGTGAGAAAGAGGATGGATGCATTTCTTAAAGTGGGGTTTTTTCAAGTGAATTTTCCGGTTAAGCTTCTTTTTCTTTCTTTCCTTTTTTAATTTAATTTAATTTTTTTTTTATGGAAATGGCTCAAAGACATTCAGTCACACCGAAAAGAAGTGAAAACATTGAGCCCGAGTCTGTGACGAGCAGCTAACTCCTCGTCACAGGCTTTGTTTTTGTCGGGCGACAGACGAGGAATCAGCATGCGGGACAGCGGACAATCTGGCAACGGCCGTTTTTCGAGAGGCGGACCCCCCCACGACCCCCCCGGCGTTCGCACCTCTCGCCCTACTCCTTCGAGGACGACTATGACGCATCTTCTTCGCCTGTGTGTGTGTGTGTGTGTGTTTGGAAGAGACTTGTGTCGTGGGTGGGGAACATGGGTCCGTAACACTTGTGCCGATGAGCCGGGGGGGGGGACCCCTGATGGGACGCTTTGTTGGTGAGGTGATTCAGAGGCCTGAACATCTTTTATTTATTGAATTCTTTTCATATGGTCTGATATGATCGGGACCAAATGCTGCCGTGGAAGGTGGTCTCAGCAAGACCGCTTACTCTCTGCTCTGGTGCAGATGTCCATCATATCCATGTGGGGGGGGGGGGAGAAAAACAAAAAAAGAAAGCAGGATTTCTTTCTGCGTACTTCAACAAGAGTCTGAAACTTTTCTTCCCTCCATCTTCTCGTCTAGCGTCAGCCATGTGACGAGAGTCAGGCTGACTTTTCTCCCTGGAATGAAAAATTCATGCATCCATACCACACACACACACACACAAAAGCTTCTTTCCGCCTTGACTTAAATGCAGTGTAGACATCAAACTTGCTCGGTGTTGTTTATGTAACCCCCCCCCCCCCCATAGTGGTTGAGGTATTGCAGCTCGCGCTAATGCACTGTACCATCGCACAAAAACACGGCTGGAAGCTTTTATGTAACACCCTTTTCCCGGCGACGCCTGAGCTGGAGGTGGGCAGCAAAAGGCACCTCGGACCACATCTGCCCCTGCTGTTGTTTACCTCACAGATCAGACCCCCCTCCCCTCATCCCTACACACACACACACACACACACACACACAGCTTTTTAGGTGTGCTTTTATCGACCGGTTTCATGGCATTTGGAGCGAGCAGCAAAGAGCCGTTGGTGTTTTATGTGGAAATAGTCGGTCAGCAGCTACGCCGCTTTTCTGTCCACCTGTATTGAACCGCTGCTGCTTTCTGTCTTTTGTTTTTAATTGATAACTCAGTAAGGGGAACTGAAAAGAAACAAAGGTAAAAGATTGGCTTAACATGAATGAATGGAGTTGTTCTGAATTTGGGGATTTGACATGTAAACACCCAAAATGGACATTTTGTTGATATAAATTGGTCATATTGGATTGTCAGGAAATACTTTTTCAGTTTTGCAATGCAAACTTTTCCATACATAGCTGGAAACCCCCACTTTAGAGCAACCAATGTTCGGTTTCATTCCTTCCTATTTTCTGTCATGGATTGGTTTGTTTGGTATTTGTATCGCAGTTATGGCTAGATTTTCTGAAGCATTTTTCTCTCTTGATGATTAAAGTATATTCAATTCAATTCAATTCAAACTAAGAGTAATTTAGAATCTGGGTTTTGAAATTCTCGTCTCTCTAGTCCTAAAAAAAAAAACTACGTTTGAATGCTCAATGAACTCTAAAGATTTGACTGTTTTTAAAAGGACCTTGAATGTCTACCTCACAGGTTGATTGTTTTCTTCTTTTGGAATTTGCCCTCCTTGTTTGCAGAGTTTTTATTAAACAGACGAGAGAGTGGGTGGATTCTAGGATAAAAAATCTTTTTGAATCAAGTGGAGCTGAACTGATAATCATTCACGACGATACTGGTCTTTTCTACTTTGTCCGTTTAAAACTATAAATAAATAAGTAAGAAAGCTATGGGGAAGACAAAATGCCAGACAAGGCGAAGTGTGGATGACCCTGCCTTTTTTTCAAAAGTCCCACACAGCCCCTGGTCTGGCTCCTGGAAGATGTCTAATGGAGCAGATGGGAGTTTAACGCCTGCTCGGCGTGAACAGTGATTGGATGGGAGTGGTTATTGTCGAGGGAAGCTGCATTTCGGCCACGCTGACGGTCACTGCAAGGAGACAGAGCCTGGGTCTTCTCCGGTTGCTAAGGCAGGTAGTTTGGTTGTCAGGGAGCTAACTTGAGCGACGCGGGACCGTAGCTACCGCTGTGACACAGTGACTACATTGAGGATTACTTAACAGGACGTCTGCTGAGCTGCGACAAATCCCGCCCGCTGCAACGGAGCTAATGCCTCTAAAGACGTGTTCATTATGTCCGTCCCCTCAGTTAAGGAGTCGCGAGCACGGCGGGAGCGTAAACGCACGCCTCACTGATGAGAATCCCCCCTTCTGGATGAGTTACGGCCACTACGAAATGTTGAGCCTCGCCTGGAGTCTGAAGCGCAGACGGTTCAAGTTGTTTAATCTCTCAGGGCCTGTTTAGGGTCTGCAGCGCATTTGTTTGAGTGTGTCAACGAGGTCATTGGCTCTAATAGCCATTCCCCCCAGTCTTTGACCATTTAACCTCATGTCCCCGTTAGTGAAAGAGAGTGCCATTAAAGATCGCCTCATCTCTGTTTGTTTGTGTGTGTGCGCAGCTCCGACGATGACTCAGACAACCACCCTGCCCCTCCTTCCCCCTTCCCTTCCTCCACCTTTCCCCTCCATCCTGCTCTCCTTCCTCTCCATATTCCTCTCAGACCCCTTCCTCTTGCCACCTCCTCTTCCTCCCTTCCTTCCCTTCTGCCTTCCTCTCTCCGAGATCAGCTCGCAACGCCCCTCCTCAGCTCCCGGGTTGACGCAGATTAAGACTTTGCTTCTAGATGTAGTCCCCACCCACATCCTTTTTTTGTCTTTTTTCACATTTCCTAAATTGCTGACAAATCAAGCTCAAGAGTAATCCTTTATTCCTCATTTGAAACACTCTTCGCAGGCTGCCTGCCTGGCTGAGTAGCGCATGCCGTGAAAGAGCTTAAACTTCCGAGCCAAAGAGAAATGATTGAAAAACGCCAGGAAAAAACGCAGTGTGGAAAATAAAAAATGGAGAATACATTGGCCCCGAAGCACAACTGGCTCTACAGCAGCGTAGCATCCTGTTAAAAGGGAGGTCACAGCAGATAAAAAGGAGATGTCGGTGCTCTCGAGCTGTGACGAAGAAATAGTTGCAACATCGGCAAGTGTTATCAGCTCCTGCAAACGTGAAATCCACATCATCAAAAAAAAAGGCCCGAGTCCAATTGATTGAGTGGAGACTTCCATCTGTCTATACAGCAGCTCGATAGTGTTTCATCCCTAAGAATTCCAGGTTTTCGAGTAATTGGAAATGTCTGAAAAAGAGAGAAGGGGGGCCCGGTATAGAGCCTTGCGGAACACCAGAGATCAGGGTGACGAGGAGGCACCTTTTGTGATCACTAGATGTTAATAAGATTTTGCCCCAGATGCCACTCTTATCAAACGATCCAACAGCGCTTTAGTGTCAAATTTAAATCAAATAACCGGAGAAAAGAAGAAAAAAAAAGAAGACCATCTGAAATGAAAATGCAACCTGCTCGATGTTGCAGGTGCAGAGGAGCCTTGAACAGCCGGCGGTTTTTGAATGGGACAGAATGCAGATCATTTAGAGGACCGGGTTGATTTGACAGCTTCTCGTCCTCCCCCTCAAACTGCTGCTTTGTTTGACAGCAGAGCTGCGTGATTGTAGCTGACACGCTTCTGGAAGTGTGCGTCATACTATAGAATAGACATGGGATGTTGGTGGGCTCTGAGTGTACAGCCTGTGTATGTGTGCCTGGGTTTTATGTATTTTATTTATTCATATATATATATACACATACATACACACAAACACTTGGGAACATTCATGTATTCATGTGGGCCGCACAAGCATGGCTGATCTAGGCCGTTTATCCACGTCGAACTGTGCGTGTGTGTTTGCGTGCGTGTGCATGGCTACAGCTGTGACTCCTACCCTCTGCGAGAGGCCAAGTTATGGCATCCTGTTCCTTTTCCTCGCTGCCTCTCCATCTGGAGCCGAGCCATCCCCAGTGAACCGGGCCTTACAGTGGGACACAGGCCATTATCACTGTGGAGAATGTCGGCATCCGGACCAGAGCCTGCTGTGTATGTGTGTGTGTGTGTGTGTGTGTGTGTGTATCTGTGTATGCATGCTCCATTTCTTGTTTTTTATTTCTGACATGAATTTTGTCATCATTACCAAAGTTAGTTTTGGCCGTTTCTGTTTGTGAATACAAAATAGTAGTAGTTAATTGTCATGTTTACAAAAGAGAAGAAAAGTTGGATGAACGTATTCAGATATATTTATACATATCTAAATGCCTTATCAAGTTATCAAGCTTTTCTGTTTGTGGTAATCCTGTCTGTGTTCAAGTTATTTTGTGGATTCTTTTATGTCCCTTGGCCACCTATTTTGATTGTTTTTTTTATGCAAATTTTATTCAAATGGCTTTCGGTATTAAACCAGGAACTAACCCGGGGGTATTGACTTGGGATCTAAGCCTGACTAACGGCCTCCTCTCAAAGGACTGGGAGTCAGTTGTGGTATTTTTCTCACAGTTTACGAGGACGCGTGCCAGGTGGAATCGGTGAAAACGGCTTGTAAGTACAGTCAACGCTTGCTTGGGCCCAAGCCTTTATCCACTCTGCCCCGCCAGGCGGAACAGCAGCTGCTGTAAAGGCATCGACAAACGGGCAGCAAAAAAAAGTCAGACGCAGGCTAGCTGCCCTGCTAGCACAACGCGTACGGTTGATGCTGCAGCAGGAGAGGCAGACGTGCACGTTCCCATGTTGATGTCGCGGCGACAAGGTGGGTCTGCAGAGATGCTGAAAATTTCGGTTTAAACTGAAAAGAGAAAGCCTTAAGAAGTGGGTGGCATCTGTCGCTCCCAGTCTGAATAAACTTTACAAGGAAAGTTTTCAGCCTTTTTCTTATGTGCATCTGTGCCATTTTTTTTCTTCTTATTTGTGCTCTGAATGTTCCAGCAGAATATTTCCATATCTCCATCTGGGATCAGGTAGGAGGAAAAACAGGAACTGTTTTCTTTCCCCATTTGGTTCAGTTATTTATGTAAATGCTCTGTGAGAAACGAGAGTAGGGCGCTCGCCCCGCACCATCAAAGTCAGCGTGGGGCTTTTGTCAGCACTGTTTTGCATCTCCGGGTAAGTGATGTCGACCCCGCGTGTGTTTGTGTGCGGCTTGGCCTGGCGCTGGTCTCATTGTCTTTGTTTGCATATTGCTGAGAGAAGGGGAGGAAGTGCAGTCCACCGACGGTGGAGCTGCTGGGGTTTGTTTTCAGAGGGAAAAAGCCACATCACAGCCGGTGTTGTTCGCTGCACTCAGAACCTCTCGTGCTGTTTCAAAAGCGCTCACTGTGGTCTTAAAAGGTGAAAAACTCCGCTCAGCTTTGGGGCAGATGATGGGAGGAGGGGTCTTAAATGACAGCGCTTAGCTGTGGTGATATTACAGGTTTGTCTTGGCTTTTTTTTTTTTTTTCCTTTTTCTTTTTTAAACGTATTTTGGAAGGGTTTGAATATAGAAGTGTTTTAGTTTAGCCGGCATCACGGGCTGATGAGCTGAATATCATACTAACGTTGCATAAAAGAATATGGATTTCTTACAGTTTGACATTTGGAAAAAGTCCAAAAATAATCACACAACTGTAAAAAACACTGGAAGAAGACTATTGAATGAATCGGTTTCTTCATTTTTTTCCCTGGAATCCTTAAGTTCTCCTATATGACCAACCTTAGACATGCATATTGTCAGGTTTATCCTCGTACTTCTGTTCCCAAGGGGCCTTAGAGATTGCTCCATTCCCCTCAGTTGTCAGACGCTGTTGTTGTTGTTGGTAAGGCTAACCAAAACAACGAAGGCATTGTAAAAGAGAGCCAAAAACCGGCGTTCTCTGAAAATAAACGGGGGAGATGTTGCAAAGGGCGTCAGATCTCAGGCGGAGACGGTAAAAAGGAAAAAAAAAGGTGTGAGCTCACCGGAGCAACGCAGCGGCAGAATGAACTGTGATGATGGAGTGAGTGAAAGGAGAAGGGTGAGGAGGAGGTATGATGTTCGGGGGGGGGAGAGGAGCGAGTAGAATAATGAGATGAAGAGGAGGCGTTGGAGACATTGAGGATATGAGAAAAGAAAATGAGTAGTGCTTCACGTGTGTGAGTGTGTGTATGTTTTTAATGTATTTTTCCCGTCCTTCTGCTCATCTGTTAGAACTGGCTTCTGCTCGTACTTTTTCCACTGAATTCAGGTAACTCACTTATTTGTCCGTACACCTTAAACTCTTCCACTGAATTGGCATAAGCTCTCTGGTCGTGCTCACAGGTTCCTTAATCTCTGTTGCAAGACAACCGCGTCTTCAAGGACAGCACACACATGTGTTTCGTATCGCATTCCAGTGGAATCTGCGCGAGCTGGTTCGTTCCTGTCAAAAGGTAACAGGACAATGAGACTCGTTTGCCTTTTGTCCAGACTTTGAATTCTACCGGGAAGATGAATGCACAACACAACCAGATAATCGAGGCCCTTTTCCAGTCGACATCCTCAAGGAGCTCTGTCGCTGCGTTACGATCACCTGTGATCTGGATGAATAAACACATCCGTATTTCGGATCTTTTCTCTGGTTTATTCTCAGGATTCAGACCCAAAAGCTGGGCTACCGCTTCGCTTTTCGGAATAAAACCCGCGGATGCCTCGGTCCATCATTTATGTCAGGATTACCTAAGCAACCAGTAGTTACCCTTTATTTTCCAATCAGAAATGTGTATCCTTCACAGTCTGTTTTTGCTGTAATCTGTCCTACTTTGGATTCAAATCTAAAAGAAACGAAACGTGTACTGTTCGCAGAAACCGGGCTTTACTCATGGTATTTGCGTCCATATCTTTTGCCTACAGCGCAACAAATAAACACCCTGGCCGAAAATATACTAGATTGATGGAAAAGGAAATTTGTTCCTGCTCTGCATCCTGTTCATAAAGCCTCAGTCCATCTTTACCTCTCTCCTCTCTCTGTTGGTTCCATGAACTTTGACCTCTTGAGGAAATGAGACGCCATTAGAGCGGCTCCTCCGCCATCTGGATGTCATATTTTCGCGGGGACGGCGTTGCAGGAGCGTCTCAGTCCTCCGAGAGTGAGAAAACTTCTCCTCTTTCGCCTCCCCGTCTTCCCCCTCTCTCTCTTTCTCTCTGCTGCTTTTTAACCCACAAGGTCGGGAAAATTACAAGAAACCTGCCAGACCCCCGTCGGAGTTTTCTCGATATTGGACAACCAATCAAGCTTTCTGACGGTGTCTCCCCGCAGGCCGGCTGTGTCTGAGCGTTTGTGCCTCTTAATTAGATTTACCGCTCGACTACCTGGCCACCTGTTTCTTTGGCACCCTCGGAGCAGGAACTGGACACTCAGGGGCTGAATACAGACCGCTGTTCAAACATTTACGTTGATTGGAGGCAGGATTAGCTAATTGCAAAACGCCCTCCTTTTAAATGTCATAATATTCAAAATGGCCTTAATAGATATGAGATTGAAATGATCCTAACCCTGTAAGGTTCTGACGCCTGCCTGCTGAGCTGTGTCTGTCCGTTGGACTACAGACCTGGTCTAGTTTAACACTTGCCTTGCAGTTTCATTGTGAAATCGGAGCCTCAGGTACAGTTGGAGCACATCAGATACATAGCTCACCCAATAGGAAAGTACAGCATAGCCACAGTAGTAAAAGGAATTTAATTAGATGTTGACACATCGTTTGATAGATCTCGACCTAAATCCTAAGCAGAAAATGTAGCTCTTTTTTTTCCCTTTTTTTCCTTCTGTCAGCTTAAAAGGCTTGTTTATAGACTGTAATTTAGTGCAGTTTGATAAAATAGGACTCGATGTTGTAATTTATTTCAAACCGATTCGATGATTCATATTTACCTTTTTAAATGTCCCTGAAAGGCCGCTGTGAATTGACATTTTTTTAATTTGGGGCCGCTTCCTTAGAAAGAAAATAAAGTAGTTCCTTATTTCGGGTGCATTTTTTAAATCCAGCTTCTGTTGAGTATCTGAAGAAGCTGACGTCTGCTCTCAGTTTGTGCCCCCTTTTTTTTTTTTTTTTCTCAGACGGCCCAGACATGCAGCTTAAAATAATTCAGCTACGGCAGGCTCACCCAGCACAAACAAAAACGGACAGAAAAGCTACACGTTTTCAGAGGGGGAAAAAAAAAAAAAAAAGAAGCCGATCCTCATTTTGTCTCCACACACATGCCCAGCCCCTCCCCTCTTCATCCTCTCTCTCTTCCCAGAGGCACAGAGATATTTTTATCTTCCATAAAGCTCAAACGCTAATGAAGCATTGATGACACAAATACATTTGTATGATTTTTTTTTTTCTTTTTTCCTGCGTGTGTGTGTTTGTGTGGCCTCCACCACTGCGGCTGTTGCAGCCCTCCTGTCTGCCACTGTGAACACAAACTGTCACACTTCGTAAGAGTCAAGATGGTCCCGAGTCAAACCCCAGCGTCCACATTAGATAACCCTTTAAAGACCTGGTGAAAGGGGCAGTAAAGTGAAACTATTCCACTTTTTTCCCGGCCGTTGGCTTGTTTTGACGGTGCCGTGACATAGGACCCACAGCTCCCCCAACCAAATCCGGCACATTACTCAAAATAGTCCCGGGAAGGGACTTAGTCGGCAGTGGAAACACTCAGGAAAACCTTTGATGCACGATAATTCCGCCACTCGGCTGTTCTGCCGCATTACCGTCATTGAGGAATACGATTTAAATGAGCCCGGTGCTACGAGTGTCGGCGGCCAGAGCGTCCAGAGGCTGGACCCTGCAGCCGCGGCCCAACCCCACATGGTATCCCTCCTCCACTGCGCCGTCGGGTTAGCTCTGGGTGACGGGATGCACCTTTTATCCGTCATTACAAATGATGTTGCATAATCCTCCACAAAACGTGCGCGCACGCTGCAGTGGTTGGGGGATAAACGCGTGCACTCTGAATGATCGGGTACGGAGATCCGCTCTGTTTGCCCCGTGTGTTTGCTCAGGTGCTGCTCCTCAGTCGGCAGACCTGTTGGTGCAAAATGTTCCGAGGACAGCCTCTTATTCCCCCCTCGCCTAAAAACAAGAAGAAACAGAAAGGAATGGCATTTTAAACCCCCGGCAGAGAGCACCAAAAACTTTGCTTGGATCCAGTCCCAATTTTAGAACACGCACAAGGTGACTGTGGGCAGAAAACACGTATTTCAACAGGAGGAACCCTCCAAGTAGCTGGAGGCATGGAGGGTGTCCATCTGAACCTACCAAGCGGGGATTGAAATGACAGAAAAATAAAGAGACCGGACTGGGCATGGGCAAATCTGGCACCATTACTACTGGGGTCATGCTGAGCTTAAAGGCAGATTGACCACTGTTCGCTAAAACCGGCAGTTGTAGGGATTTCTACTCTCCCCGTTAATATCCATCTGTCACACATCCATTTCATCCGTGTAAACATTAGGGCCTCATGAAGTAAACCCGATAAAACATGATCTCTCCTGCTGGTTTCCATCAGAACTCTGACTGCAGCAGTTTGGATTTACACAACGTTTTGAACTAACTTTACTGCCTTCCTGTTCGGCACCAGCCTCAAACACAGAAAGGAAGACTATGTATAAATACATGGCTGCAAAGCATAATGGACACAGTACAGGAACAACTGGTCTTTGGTAAGATATCCTTTCTGCTCAGTACTCAATGCCTTAAATTTAGTCATTTCTTTACCGTAATCAGCTAAATTAAGTAAAGTCCATGACTTGCCATACTATAAACCCTTTTTCTTGCAGACAGATATTTCTAGACATTTCCACACAGGCATCTTTTCAAAAGAAGGAAATGTAAACCAGTGGCAAAAGTGCACTGAGGCTCTGAGCAAACGTCATCTCGTGACGACTGACCGGGGGCTGAAGGTTAGTGGGGTGTTGGCACAGCCGAGTGGAGGCTGGATTTGAACGGATTAGAGCTTTAGACCCGATGGCGGGTGCTTCAGGATTGTTGCATTTCGATTGCCCTGCGTAGTCCGACTGACATCGTTTCGGAATTCACCAGGTTGCGAGGGGTTGTCCCAAACCAACGGGGCTTTGCTTTGATTAGAGAAACAACCGCCAACGTCGTGCGAGGGCTCAGTGAATCACTGAGAAATTGAGATTTCTCCCGCATTCCAACAGCCAGTGTCTCTTTCAGCATCTTCATGCCACATCTGGACTCTTTCTGTTCATCTGCTGGAGGCTTTAGTCACGACCATCTGGTCTTTTTCAGCTGCCATAATGACGTTCTGGAATTAAGACTAAGCAGAACCCTTCTCTAGTTACCCCAGTGCTCATTCTCTCCATATCTATCGGTCACACAAAGCTGCAGCTGCTCATATCCCGCCCATCAGTGAAAACTATTGCTGTTTTGAACAAATGAAGCCTCTTTTTTTGTTTTGTTAATCAAAGTAGTGTGTTCAAATTCCTTTCGGCTAAAGAAAACTTAGAAAATGTACTTATCTGCATGGACACGTACATTTGTCTATTTTTCTTACTTGATGCATGTTTTTTATGAGGTAACACCGGTCCAGCAGTGGTCCAATGGGATGTTTGAAAAATTCTAGGATGGGGAAAAATGGCTGCTTTATGGTTAAACAAAATGGGGTGTTTTTGCTGATGCTTTAAACACCAGTTCATTTGTGATGTCTATATATTTTTAGCAAAGCAGGTTTATTTATGTGTGTGTGTTTTTTTTTTTGGTCTTTGGTAAGATATCCTTTCTCCGTTGTCATTCCGTCATTTAGTGCCTCACAAACCCAATGTCATCAAACCAGACAGTTTTTTTCCTTGTTTGTTTTTGATAAAGAGTTCAGTTATGCATGTTTTACTTTGTTTACCCTCAGCAGATCAGATGAGCTGTGACACAACACGCTTTGGGTTACTGAGCTGATTACAGACGCTGTGCTAGTAATCAGCACAAGTAATTAGTTGTGTAATGTCTAGTTGGCTCTGTTGTGCCAAAGGTGTTCAATTTAGGAGGCCTTCATTAAAGTCAAGGACCTGGAGCCTATCAAAACAAACCCAGCAAGAGTTGTTATGTGGAAACTTATTGGCCAGATCTCTATTTAGTTCTAGGACATATATTAGCTTGATGGATTACTTTATAAGCGAGACTTCTTCTTTTTTTTTTTATTAAAGACATATTTCCATTTATTTTGTTTGCTTTTATCTGACTGCTATTCAGTGTAAAGCTACCTAAATGCCTTAGACCTGTTAGTCATGTGTACAGTGTACATGAGCAAAATGATAAAGATACATAGGCTACAAAGCACTTTTAAGCCCTTTGCCATTAAGTTATTAAATCTGGCACATCCTCAAAGGTTTAGTAGAGTTCCATCAATAGAAGGGATTTTGAAATCTGAGGGGGAGAAATGAAGATAAAAGTGAGTAAATTAGCTTAAAACTAGCCAATGTCGTTTCCGAAATAAGTTTGAGGCAAGAAAGGCTCTATGACTGTGTCATTTAAGCTGAATGGAAGTTCAAAAAGCTGAGCCCCAGGGGGAGAGAATTGGAGAGAGAAGAGGAAGAGGGTAGTGTCGAACAAAGCAGAGGGGATTAGCTCCAGTTTTAGCTTTCCTCCCTTTTTCCCTACGTACATCCTTTATGCAGTCCCCGTCGCAGTCCTCACCGTCTGACAGTTTTTATTCCTTTTCGCCCTCCTTCCCTTGGCAGTGGCTGTTTTTTCCGCCGACTTAAACCTGGGGCCAGGAAGCGTGTCCATGGTGATGGCAGGAAGTAAAGCCTCGGCTGTTCAGTCGCGGCCAGGTCTCCGCGGCACGAAAGCACACACCACCCCGGAGCTCCTCAAAAATCTTGTTTTCTCATTCATCACGGCTCCAGAATGCTCTCGCTGCCTCAAATCTTATTGCTCTAACTCATCTTAATGTGTATTTCGGCCCTAAAAAGGAATCCTAGACAGGTAAACTAACGGGAGGGTTGTTTTTCTCTGTATATTGTCGTCTTATTTGATATTAACCAAAAGGCATGATGCTTGCGAGGTATTGGTTTAAATTTGAAAAAATTGTTTTTTTTCAAATTCATCATTATCTGTACAGAAATCTTTTTTTTTACAGGAAATCCTTTTAATTCCATTCTTCAGCACCCAAAACTTAAATTTGCTCTATATTCAGCTGCTCACAGTCCCCTCTTGTGCTTTCCTCCTTCAGTGACCTTTACCCTCTCGCTTTGCCAAAGCTTGTGCCAAAAAACGAGAAAGGAAGAAAAAAAAAAGGGGTTCTTTCTGTATGCAGGACACATCCACACAGGCCATAGTGTTGGTGTGCGAGCGCGTCATGGGTTTGTGTGTCTTTATGGAGGATTGATTATTGGCTCTGCCGGCACAGAATCCTCAGGGATGCTGCTCCACTACAGTTTAGGGGGGGGGAATTCACAAGAGAGGAAGTGCAAACATTCAGGCGAATGCATTAAGTTGGAGAATTTTTAACATGTATGTACAGAAACAAATCAATATAAAACACAAGGGTTTTATGTCTTGTGACTTGTGCAAAAACATTTCAACAGCCACATAAAGTAATAGATTATGAACGTGCGGCAGCACAATCTGACTCTTTCTGCGGTGGCAGCCGGTGGATTAAAGAGGCAGTTAACCCACGGTGCACAGACTTCCATACAGGAAGGATTTCAAAGATGGCAGCTCATCATGAGGCCATTGGACAGAGCATTCAGGTTAACACTCAATGCTCTCCTTGGTCATTTTAGTCGTGGACCCCCTCATCCAATGGTTTGCATTAAGCGTGTTTATCTCATTGTGCATAAAATCAATGTCGCCTTAAGATCATGACCATCTGAGCCGAGAGATCAGGTATATCCATGTTAGCCCTGAATGGCAAAATCGTGTTACAGACGATCCCATACAACCTGATCTGGTTGCCACTAGGCTAAATTATTCATATGAAAAACACAGTGTAAAATATTTAGCTTTTGGAGTGGGTAATTAAATGAACAGACTTGGAAAACAATATATACTGCTCATTTTATCTTCTGTCACCACAAGAATTTATATGAAGGATTTAATCAGATTTTTTTACCTTAATCCTTAATGGTTCACTTTAGAAAAACTTTCTCTATAGCTGCCATTTCGCTCGATTTGGAAAAAGATTTAAATCCACACATAGTTTTGTTCATGTTTGGTTTGCCGAAGCTTTGCTTTCTTTTTAGCAGTATCTTCTCCCTAGAAAGCATGTTCCATGAACATCTAATCGATACATTGAGCCTTAAATTGCAAATAATTTCAACCAAACAAATGGCATATCACAGGACTGCTGCGTGCATGGGGACCCGACAAAGAAGAAAGTCAAATGACAGCCAAAGGAATGGCTAAAAAGTCAAACCAATAGAATTCATTTTTTTAAAAAGCTGAAAATATCTGAATCAGAGGTTCTATTTTTACACGCAGCCAATCGTCTTTTCCGCTCAGTGAAAAATAGGCCAGTGGCCTATATTCTCTGGTGCTCCGCTGCTTCCTCCTCAGATTAGCGCTTCTTCCTTCCCTCTGTTTTTCCTCCCTCCCTCTATCCCGCTCTCGCTCTGGGCTTTTGAACTGATAAGTGCTGGCAGTCCTTTCTGTCTCGTTGGACGCGAGGCCGCCTGTAAGGAAACGGCCCGGGCCTCCTCCTTTCCCCTCCTTTTCCTCCCCTCTCATCCCATAATCCCGTACTCGAAATCGCCCTTTCTGCTCTATCTTTTCACCTCCATGTCCTCTTCTCATCGTCCGAGCCTTTGGTGTGAAGGATAAGGTGAGCGGTGCGTCGACCCGACCTTTGGTCACATTGCGGGGAGCCTCTTCTAGAGCTTGCAGGAACGCGACGTCAAAGAGAGACGCCGGACTTGAAAAGACAGGATGAGGCAGAAAACAAACAGGAGGGCTGGTGCTGCACAGGTAGTAAACAGGCAGCTTTCCCAGCCAGATCAAAGTAAGACCGTTTGGAATCGATTCGAATATTTCCCAGTAGACAGAAGCTCCTGCGAGGACGCAAGTTCAGGAAGTCTGAGAGGGCAGTTCGGGGGGAACGGAGGCGGCAGGCGGACGCATTAGTAGTTGAAAGAGTTGAAAGAGTGACGTGGATCCGTGAGGGAAATAATCCCGAGGCTTTGTGTTTCGGCCTCCGCTTTGCAGGATCGCCCTCTAATTTGCGGCATGCGTCCGCCTGGCTGTGAGTGAGTAAATAAACCGGGTGCCACGGGGCACATCCCAACCCGCACGAGCAGCACAAACGGCATGCTGGTCTAAAAATCCACCTGACTGAGGTCCGTTAATGGCAAGCCCTCTTGCTGAGTGC
This sequence comes from Menidia menidia, assembly GCA_907169785.1. Taxonomy (NCBI): domain Eukaryota; kingdom Metazoa; phylum Chordata; class Actinopteri; order Atheriniformes; family Atherinopsidae; genus Menidia; species Menidia menidia. The sequence goes on along the minus strand of CAJRST010014446.1, from coordinate 11,009,202 downwards.
CTATCCATTAGGTTGCATATCCATTACTCTATTTTATATTCACACAGATGGTTTCTTTTGAGACCTCGTCAGCAAATTTATCATAATTGATGGGCCGGAAAGCATATTACCAGAAGTGGGATCTTGGAGATCTTGGAGATCTGACTTTGAATTACCAAGGGACCAAACAAGGGCCTTTGTATATCGTAAAGGCAATTTATCTGGATAATTCTTTTTTCTTTTTAGTAAATGAACACCCCTGATCATTCCACCTTGGGCTTTTGAGACCTTGGGGCTTTGGAGAACAGCCACAAACTTGGTTTCTTTCAGGCCAAATTAGAAGGAAAATACCATAATTTCTAGTTTTGCGAGAACACAATCATGCCACTCCGGTTTACGTCCTTGTTGGTAAGAAGCTTTTACTCTTTGAAAGCAAGTAAATGATTTCCTTGCAGCCGCCATCAAGAAGATATTTTGATGGATTTTGGCGGAGGGATTCCAACCCCAACGTTTGCGGCGCCTATTAACTCGACTGGCTCAGTGGAAGTAAAGAATAAAAGGAGAAGGAGGTTCAGCTTCCTAATCCTGAAGGAGGCCTGGGTTTGGCCGGGCACACAACTCATCATCAGGGCAACAAGGAGCCTTGCCTCACCTCAAGTAACGCTAAGAACGTAGCGGCATCAACTTTTAGGTGGCATCACTTTACCTCGAGTGCTGCTAGCCAAACTGACTCTTTCCTCTGTTCAATGGGTGTGCAGTGGCCTAAATTATGATGGAATTATGGATGGATTATGTCAGTAGTTCAGCGAGATATAGTAAATATCTCCAGCTGTGCCAAAACCCCCACAAAAAGTGGAAGGTGGCATTTTAGGAATCTAAAATGTTGCACCAACTTTTTTGAAACAACACCAACACCCACATGGAGTTGAATACTGCTATTAAAACGGAAAGGCGGCCATTACATCGCCCTTAATGACTCGCTTCAGCCAACCTCAGCGTCCAACCGAGGAAACGTGCCTGATGAGTTAATGCATCGTTTGAAAACTGTTTATGCAACAGAATTAAAGGAAATGTGAACCGAGAAATTAAACTTTGGCATTAATGAGTGCATATAAGTGTTATTATTCTTTCAGATGTAATTTCTTTTGTTTGTTTCCAGACAACAGTGCACTTTTTTCAGAGTCAACAAAAGAATTCAAGACTATAGAAATCAGCATTAATGGTTTGAAATAAATTGGGGGAAAAAAAAAAGCATACAGATAGAATATCAAGAATGAAATATAACAGCATGATCTCATCGTTCCACCGTCTCTCATTTTTTTCATTTTAGTAGCACAGAACAGTTAAAATTTTACATATTGAGTGACTTCTGAGTTTTGCAAAAACGGTTGGTGGACAAAGAAGAGGCGGCAACGGGTATTTTGTTGATTTGCAGCCTTAAACTTGAACACTAGATATTACAGAATCCCAAAAAACGCTCCTTAAATAGTTCAAATGAGTCAAAATAGAAAAGAATAAGTAAAATATGCTTGATCTAATACATTGGTACAAATTAAAAGTAGGTTCTGGTGATTACAAAAAACAAAACATTTAGTGACGATTACACAATAATGGAAATGAGAGCAAAAGTAGAGAAACGAATGGTTGTCAACCCAAAGCTGAAATCATTTGAGGTAATGGGCCATGTAATGAAACTGAGGATTTGATAGGGTTGACCTAGAGGAAGGAGGATTTTGGAATAGATTTTATGGATACTGTTCCAGGTTGGGTTTAGATACTCTAAAGACGCCCAAGGGCATGTTTTGCATCCGGTCCTGTAATGAGGGGAAACGAGGCTGGACCATAAAGACGAGCTAATGTTGCCATCCGGCATCAGCATTTTTTCAGCTGAACGCTGTCACTGTGATGTTGCTCACGAGTTCACTCCGGTTAGATGACGTTCCGCTACGTTAACCAGCACTACAATAGCTTGAAGAGCCTCTTTTAAACAACATTTCACCACTGCTGCAGTCCCCTTTCTTTTGACTTATTCTTTTTGTTTTTCTCTTCCCCGCATGCCTTATAATTACAGAGCATGACTACGTGGAGGAAAAACAAACCGAGCATGTGGGCTGAAGTGAGGCGTTTAAAAGAAAAGGCAATTAGCTATGCTCGGCGGTGCTAATTCCGATCTGGGCGGGAGATGCTTTCTGACCTAAGAGAGGTAGATTTCGGAGGCGGACGCTCGGCACAACCTCCGTCTATGAGCTCCTCTGCCTCCCACGCCCCCTTCCCTCACCTCCTGCCGCTCCTGCCTGATGGAATCCGAGAGGGTGGGGTGGGCTTCTGCTGCACCGAGGGGGGAGATGTTCATGCATTTGGCAGAACGTATTATGGATACGTTGGGAAAATGAGACGGATTAAGAGAGATTGGGGATCGCTTTTGAGTGGCGTCGTCTGAATTGGGGAGTGATTACATCTGTGAATGATGTCATTTTCCTGGAGGAAAAACTGTCCCGGTTCAGGGTCGACGTAGCCATACTCGGGAGGCTGAGCAGATTTTGTGCTGTTATTCATGGGAGATGTAAAGATGGAGTGTGGGTGGGACTCCCACTCGCTGCCTCTTCCCTCCTGAGTGAAACAAAGAAATGTGAAGAGTGTGGAGCGGCTCAGGCGAATATGTCAGCAGTTAGTTTGCTTGGAAAAGGTTTAGGGAGCGAGATATACAGTAGATACGTTAGCGGACTATGCAATGTGTGTTTTGGCTATTTGGTAATTAGGTGACAGGTTATGTTCTGTAAGTATCATTTGCTGTGAATGGTTTGGCTCTTTCTCACAGGGAATGATTATATAATTCTCAGCATTGATAATTAACAGAAATGAAGCAGGGGCTTAATTTCTCAGTGGAAACTTTCATATTCACATTTTAAATGGGGGGGGGGGGGGGTTTCAACATCTGTCAACCAGCTCACATAAATGAAATGGAGTTTTTACCAGCATGAATTCCATGAAGGTTTAAGGCCTGTTTAGGTTTGAAACTGTTGTTTTCATGAACATGTTGTTCAAACCAAAACTGTCCAAACTGAAACTGCAACCTACATCTGTATGATCCACTAGTCTAAAGGGAGCCTTGGCACAATTGTCAGATCTTTTTTTATTATAAGTGTGAGAGTATATTCATCCAGCCGAATACCCCATGTGGCTGCTCGCATTCATGCATCCTTAGGGAAGGCCTTGGGAATTGGTCGGCAATTACAGGACGTGTCATCCGTTGCTCCCCTTAAACATTCAAACTGCCTCTCGTCTCTAAAAAAAATTACATTTCTTTTTAAATTGCCTCATCAGTCAAGATCAGCATTTCAAAAAAATCTCTGCGTTGTGGGTGAAGTCATGCTAACATGTGCAGTAAAGGTTTTTTTTTTGTTTTTTTAAATTTATTTAACACCTTTCTTTTTGAGGAGCAGAGTCACAAGTTGCCCTCGAAAGGATCTCTGTGCTTTCTGACAACCCCTTGTCGAGTCAAAAAGAAAATGTTCAGTTTCAACCCTTTCAGTTTTGAAACGAGGTTCTGAAACCTGAAACTTTGCATCAGAGACGGTCTGATTTATGCAGGGTTGAGTGGCCTCTTGTCTTACGATGGACTGAACAAATGATGACAGGATGTTTAAAAGAAAAACAACTACACTTGGTCAGACCGCAGTGTGTCTCTAGGGATGAAGTCATCTGTGTGGGTGGGTGTGTGAGTGGGTGTGTGTGTGTGTTACCATCAGTTACTAATTCAAGCAGCTGAAAAATGTAGAAGTCTGAGAAAGGTGAGACCTAACTGTGCTAAGACCAACCTGTGTTTGGGGGTGGGGGGTGGAAGGGTGGGGGCGGCTGGTGAAAAAAGGCAACGGCGAGCCGGCAAAGACAAAAGTTTGGATCCACTGTGCAGCCAGCAGCAGCGAAGACTCTGCGGTTCATTCCGCATCTGAGCCTGAGAGATTTTTGAGCTGCTATCCTGGTGGTTTGGTTGCTATGGCGAAATGTAAAGGCTCGTTTCCAGGCTGGAGTCCAGCACAGCGAGCCAGTGCGCTGTGTGTGTGTGTGTGTGTGTGTGTGCGCGTGTGTGTGTGTGCGCATGTGTGTGTTCGAAGAGGAGTCTGTTTCTGTTTGCTTATCTTGGATTAAAAAAGGGAGGTGGAGAACACAGTTGCAGAGTTCCTGTGCACGCTTGCCGGTTAGGGTCACATGACCACCTAGGAGGGCGCCATCCTCACCCTATCGCCACGTTTTTTTTTTCCTTTTTTAAACAATTGGAAATCAACAACTCAACTCAACTTTTAATCAATCACGAATAAACGTGAACGTAAATTAAAACGTGAAAAGCCTTTTTTTTTTTTTTTTTTAAATGTCAGTCATCTTCCTGTGAGCCTCTGCCTCTGAGAGACATTTGGAGGGTGCAAAGTGAGGTAATATGTGGGGTGGTGGTGTGCAGGGGGGGGGGGGGAGGGGTGTCTCGGTCACCCTGTCGCTAGGTAACAGTCTCCAGGCCTAAAGGCAAAGCCGGGCCTGGTCTCTATGGCAACATCATTATTGTGGGGAGTAAATGGAGTTTTGGTGTTTGTGTCTGTAAAGAGAGGCACTCGGCAGGTTGAGTGTCGCCAC
>CAJRST010014446.1:10809539-10991524 GCA_907169785.1 Menidia menidia | reverse complement strand
GTTTCAGTTGGCAACCGGCTCTTCAGCAACTGTTTGGTATTTTGTCTGTAGTTCGAAACTTTACTTTGTCGGAAAAAAAAAAAAGATGAAAAAAAGTCTGAAATACATTTGTAAAAATCCAGCCGTTTGATCGTTTCCTGATAGACGCTGCAGAAAAAAATCGTTTCGAAAGCTTCTTCAGTGTTTGCATCCAAATGTGACTGTGCTGAGCCTTTCCACCCCCCCACTCCCAGATCTTTCTTCACATCCAAGTTCCTGCTGTCTTTTTATCCTAAACAGACTCCCATCAACAGAGCGGTCCCTTTGACTTTATTTTGAGGCAAATTGTGTTTTTTGCCATGGCTTAGCTTCTTCTTCTGTAGCCACAGGCACATAATATATCAACATATCAGCCAAAAGTGATGTCAAATCTGGTTATTTGGACAGTACATATCAGTTCAGTAAATGCTGCAAAATTTTAAGTCTAACGTATTTATGGTAAATAAAAATTTAAAACCAACTCATAAATATAGATAAAGTAGGTAATGAAGAGGCAGTCATTGTTTGGAGATATTAAGCATGTGATTTCAAAAGTCAGCTAAAATTAATTACAGTTTTTGTTCCCTTATATATGACTGTAATTTCTGTTTTGTTTTGTTTTTATTCGACTTGTTTGTAAATATGTATTTTGGAGATATGTCACTGTGTTTGTTTTTGAATTGAATAATTTATTTAATGCCCATATATTATTGTTTCTACATGCCTGATTATGTTGTACTAACGAAATCAAGGGGATGAAAACAATGTATCGACTCTTTTCTTATTCATGTTATTCTTTTCGTTAATGTTATGCTGTTTCTGCTTTGGGTGATGGTTTTTACAACAAAAAAATTGATATTCATTTACTCGTATTTACTGATATGTAACATATGTTTGACCGTGTTGTATTTGATCAGATGTTTTGTGGTCACTTGCTAGTAAAGCTTTTTTCTTTTTTTTTTCTTTTTTTCAGAGAGTTTCCAAATCATGACAAAAGATATAAGCAGTCACAGATGTCATCTTTTTTATTTTATTTTATTTTTTATTTCACATTTAAGGAATAACAGGTGATTTAAAGATTTGGTCTTATCTGTTCAGGAAATGTTGACCCCTAATTTCTAGATTCTTTGTAGACTTAACACAGAGCCCCAGAGTATTCACTTTTAAACTTTTTTTTTTTTTATCAAAAGACACACCAGTGTTGAAACTACGTTGGACAGTTGTTAAACAGATAACTCTACAGGTACTAGCAGACACAACCATTTAGATTCAGCTAGCTGGAGTAAAAAGGGGAGAACAGAAACAAAAGTTTGAACCCTAAAAATAAGTTTTGACCAATCAGAAGAGAGTGTACAACTGAGGAGAAGGCACCTCTGAAGGGGCAGCCACCTAAATGGCTAGCGTCAGACGGTGGATTTAAATGCTACTAGACGAAGCTAAATAGGCCTAATCCTCCACTGTGAATGATGCTACGTTACGTTAGCATGACGAACAAAAGTCCTGTATTTTAATGAAGTAAAACTAAACTAAATGTGATGTCAAGTTACTAGCTAAAATGCTAACATAATGTGTTTTTTTCTTTGCCAGTCATACTGAAATTAAATTTAACAGACTGAGACCAAATATAGCCATTAAACAGTGCGTTTGCTAATGTGGCAGTTCTTGTAAAAAAAAATATTATTGAAGAACTTTATAGTATTTTAATCCCCCAATGAGCTGTGTTACGTTTCTGCCTTCATTTGGTATTTTAACGTTTTAATAAATAACTTAAGTCCACGTGTGCAGTTATAGCTAGGAGAAATCCTTTTGAGGGCTGGATAGAGTAGAGTAAGTACTGAAGAATAGGGTCAGGGGGGGTTATAGCTGTTGCAGAGAGAGGGGGAAAAAAACTGAAGAAGCAGGTTTATGTGGTGGGGTGTACACGATGTGAAGTCCGCAGTTGCCGCTTTGTGTAAACACGGAAATTATTTCCTTTTAGTTGCCCCACATTGTTATGAATGTGGCACGAGTCTTGCACAAGAATGCTGTTAGTGGCAAGTTTGGTTTGGTTCCGTTGGGAATGATGAATGTCTATTTTTTAGTTTAAGCTTTTTAACCATGTTATTACGCTTACTTTTGAATTGAGCTGTATAGCAAATTAAACATTTGTTTTGGGGTCTTTTTGTCTTCAAATTGTGTGGAAACAAAGTTTACATTTCATGCACAGAGAAGCAAGCTTTCCAGTGAAGGTGCCACACAGTTGGGGGTGAATGGACTCGTCATCCAGGTCAAACTTGGCCTGTTTTTTTTTTCTTTTTATCTAGAGGTGAATTCCCATAATAATCTCCATTTCCACTAGATTTTTGTGGACGGGGCGGACGCATGTGTTTTGCGGCGGCAGAGATTAGGCGGCGTTTTGGACGTGATCCGTTTGCAGTGCTCTCATTCTCCTAACCGTTGTGGTGTGATTAGCACTGTGGGAGGAGGTTTAGGTTTTTAGGCTAAAACCAATATTTTAGTGGTAGTAAGAGAGTTAGGAACTACTATTAATTTGAGTTAGAATTGGATTTATGGTTTAAAGAGGGGTTTTTATTCTTTGTTTTTTTAAGAGATAGCACTTGAAAAGTCGTCACGGTCCTTCTGTTGAGGATACTTATACATTGATAGACTGTTCCAGAATACATTTATCTTTCTCCGGTTTGAAATTCAGTTCTTTTGTTTGTTTGTTTTTCTCATTTTCACTTTACTGTTAGTGACACTGAAAAGGGAGCGCACAAATTCAGACGTGAACTCTGGGGCCCTTTGATTTGCCCCGTGTGTCAACCCTGTGAAATAGTCAGTGGGGTGTTTTCGTGCACGTTCTGCTCCTCCTCCGTTACTTTGTGAAGCACATCACTTTCAAATGGTGTAACAAGTGGCAGGTGTTGTTTTTCTATGAAAGAGTCAATCCGGTCCGTTGTGTTTGTCAAGACTTAACACTCTGAAGTAAACGCGTTCGTTTCGATGTGCAGTTCTTCGATGTCGTCCACAAAGTTGAGTTTGGTAAGAGACAATAAAGCAACCGGTTCAGTCGCAGTGACAGGCGGACTGGATTTGGCAATGTAGTACACTTTGCTTAGCAGACGGACCGAGGAGTGCTATTACATCCATTGTATTTTCACATTAACCTCCCACCATAACCCTGTTAGATGCCATAGGCTCAATGCTGTTAGAAACCTTCTCGCTAAGGTTTCTCTTCATGGGGCAAAAACAAGTACTTCAGGGTGATTTTTTGCAGCAGACTACGAGGGAGCGAGCATAAAAATGTGGCTTTTTGTCATGATTTAAGAGACTGACTGAAATTATGCCATTTTGTCATTGTGCTAAAATGAATATAAATATTCTATATTAAAATATATTTGCTAACCAACACGGTTGTGTTTCTTTTCCCCTTTAAAACTAGAAAAGGTTCTGAATCTTTCAAGGTACATCCGCCCTTTGTTTTTTTTCCCACGAGGTTCAAGATCTGGTTCGCAGTAAAGTTTTCAGAGCAAAGTCAGTGGCGCAGCTCCATCACCGTGACCGCACCCCCTGGATTCCACGGTTACCATGATACCTCCTCAGCTCAGCTCCTCAAGAGTATATAGGCGGAGAAGTTCGTGGCCCATTTACAAGTCCTTGGAATTTAAAACGAAGCCAAGTCAGCCGCCTTCTACTACAGCTAGCTTTACACCTGGAAGGAGGTATTTATAAAGTCAGCCACATGCCTCTGTTTTTTTTCTACCTCACTGTACTCTATTGACGTGAACTTTCTTCCCTCTCAGGATGTCATGTACCTCTGTATGTACTTATGTATGGAACCACACTGGATAGGTTTTTTATAGAGATTAATGGAAAGATGCCCCATAACATGACTACACTGGCCACAACAACAAACCTCTGAAAACAACACACGATAAAATATTTTCCTCTATAAAAAAGATACTACTCATTACATATAATCCATACAGTTTAATTTTATGCCGTAGGTTACTTTTCAATACAATCGTGACATTTGTGATTAGTAGCAAAGGAAAGAGAGCTGTGATGTAAAGACGCTGGAATTTGTTCTGCTAATATGATCAAATCTAAACATGTTTTAACTCACCCTAAACTAAGATAAGCTGACTCACAAACCTGTTTAACAAGTTTCGATTTCGTTGATATGCTTCTCTCACTATCAGATGAAGAGTTAGTTTTTAGGATTTAAACTGATAGATACAGACATCAGATATTTTCACACAAGTAGGAACATTAATGTTCTCTGGAATACATATTGGGGATTAATCTGCAGTTCAGAAACTTCAAATCTTTCTACATTACAGCCTGGAGTGTTCTACGCCCATCCCATTACAAATGGGCCCGCCTTAGGTGTATCGTTTCATTTGTGGTTTGCATATGTCAGTGTCGCAGTCAGATGGAACACGCTTCAACGTTTCCCGAAAAGAAAAGGTAAGAAAAATTACATTCTGTGTGTTTTATGTCTGCTACCCCTTTAGGGAATAAGTGGTAACAATAGTGGCTGGATGGATGTGTTTTATTTGCTGTGCTTTATGTAGATTGTCTATGGCTCTCTGTATTAAGAAACTGCTGTGCCTACTCGACCTCTGAACCAAGCTCCTCGTAAAGATAGCCGGATTGAAATTTATGAGGTATAGAGTAGGAACAAGAGATGAATGCACACCTTTACTTCATGCTGTTTTTATGTAGCTTTATTCTGGAACCTGAAGTTTTTCATCACGATTACACGACCCATTTCTTGTTGCTCCCGATAAATCAAAGTTAAGAGATCACACAGCAGTCACTCCTCATTGGTCCTTTTCAAGTATTCTGGTGGGGCTTTGAGGTGTGGTTCTGCTCATTCATTTAGATGACCATTAAAATCAAACAGGTGGAGCAAATTTTTAAGGAACGGGTTGATATTTCACTTATTTTGTTTTCATCAGAAAGGAGACAGATAGGTTTCCAGCTAGTGAGTAGAAAAAAAGACTTGCCCAGAGCAAGTGAAAACAACAGGAAAGTTTCTATGCGATCAAATCAGCAAATCAGTGAAGTAAATCCAACGTCAACATGTTCATAATGCTTTGCAAATACTTGCAAGTTGTGGTACAAATGACGTCACGGAACACAAAGCCAAAGATATATCCCGGGGTATTGAACAATTAGGCTTGTGCAATTCATTTGTGAATTGACTTGAATTGTCTTTTTCCAACCGGTAACATCAAATGAATACCTTTTTGCATACGGGTATTTATAGTGTGTGGTGAAAGGGTGAGGTGCTGTCTCTGTTTAAAACACCTCTACCCAGTGTAAGAAAACCAGTGCTTCCTGGTTAAAAGTAAATTTCTTACTTCTGTAGGTTAACAGAAGGTATCAGAATGGCCAGAAGACCAGTTTTTTCCAGTGCCACAGATGAACAGATGTATGCCGACGAAACCACAGATTCACCATTGGACATTGTTTGTGCAAATCAGTTCGAAGGACTTGAAATAGAACAAAACATTGCAGAACAAATGGAGGAGGATTTTTATAGAGGAGCCCCACCCGTTTGGTTGAACTTTCATGTTAGCGAAGAGGCTGAAAGAGATGGCTCTGGATCTTCTTTTGTCAAAAGAGACGGATACGAGAGACTTTTACAACAAATCAACAAGAAATGGAAAGGCCAAGGAACATCAGTCGTTACACTGTTTCACCAACAAGGCAGTGGGGGGACCACACTGGCCATGCAGGTGTTATGGAACTTGAGAAAAACGTTCCGATGTGCCGTGCTGACGGACTTAACGACAGACATTATGAAAGTTGCAAAGGAAGTGGTTCACCTTTTCAAAGCAGGGACTCGGAACATCCTTAAAACTGTCCTGCTGTTATTGGACGATACCTTCAATTTGAACCAACTCCAAGACATCATAATGGAAGAGGTTACCGAGCAGAAGCTGGACGTCGATACGCCTGTGGTAATTTTACTCAGCTGTGTGAGAACAGATCGCGCCATCCCTGACAAGGGTCGTTCTGACAGAGAAACGCAGGGATTCAACATGATTGACGAAAAGGATGTAGTCCTGAAAAGGAACCTCTCAGATGCAGAAAAGTTACAGTTTGATGCCAAAAAGAAAGAGCTCAGCACAAAGTATGGGGATAAAGTCAAGCAGTTCCATGGTTTTAACATCCTTCAAAGTAATTTCTCGTGGGAATATGTCCGGGAAGTGTGTGCTATCTTTGCAAAAATGGAAAGGAAAAAAAAGCCATTGAAGAGCCAGCTTGCTACTTTCCTATCCCTGCTAAATGCTTATGTACCTGGTTCATATCTGCTGGAGTCGCACTGCCTGGACTTCCTCAGACATGAGGATGATGATGATGACCATGATGTCCTGCCACTGTTGGAGCAAATGCAGCCTTTTAGCCATCTAATCATCACCTTAGAGCACAAAGAAAGAGATGACAGAAAGGTCCGGATGGCTCACCCTTTAATCGCAAAGGGTTGCACCCAACTGTTGGCCGATGGAGGTATACCCAGAAGCGACACAGCCAGAAACTTCCTGTTGAAGTTTTGCAGAGATGATCTATCCCCATGTTTACTCAGTTTCATCACGCACATGCTGACCAAAAGAGAAATAAAGAGGGACGAGAGTACTGGTGATAAAGATGGGTACAATCCCAGATCAATGGATGAAAATGAGAGGCTGGAGAAGTTTTCCACTCTGATATTACATATCTCTAAAATGGAGGACAAAAGCGAGAGTGCCTCAGTTCTAAAAGTTGCATCAAAAGTATTTGCAAATAATGCTCTGTTTCCTCAGGCACTTTCTCGTTTTTATTACGGAGAGCTAAAAAACTACCACGAGGGTGAAATTTGGGCAAAAATGGCAAAGGAGCGAGATCCAAAGAAGTCGTTCATTGCCGATACCCTCGGTCAAGTTCACAAGAATCATTTGAAGAGCAAGACATGTCCTGCTGAACCTAGGGAAATTTTGCATTTGGCCCGAAAGGCCATTGAGGCATTTGAAGAGGAAGAACAACTTGCGAGATCTGAGCATTGGAAGAACATGCGAGAAGATGGAAAGAACAGAAACCTGCGTGACTTAAACATCAGAGGACAGTTCGGTTTCCTGCAGGTTTGTAACATCCTGTACGACCAACTTGTTAGTAACAATGAAACTTGGAGAGAGGTTCTCACTGGGAAAGTGTCCATGGGCTCTGTCCTGAAAACACTTGGAGACAGAAAACTCTTCGGATTCAATTATCTAATTACAAGACTCAGAGTAAGGGTTGAGGAAAAATTTGAATTTCTGGATACTTTCCTAACTTATTCAGAGTCTGTAATGAAAAAGGACAGAACATACGCGAGCAAGGAGGCTGCAGAATGCTACCGAAAGTATGTCGGAGGCACCATTCCTAAACACAAAGAAAAACATGAAGAAAATGTCCAAAAACTCAAACAAAAACTGGCTTTCACCTCCGCTGGAATACTGTCCTGTCTTGACGGGAGATGCACAACATCGGATGTTAGAGAAATCGTCAAATGGTGGGAAGAAATCTGTCACGGCACGAATTTCAAGGTGTGTCATTTTGTCAACTTCGTCCTTGCTAAGATCATGCTGAAAAACTTGAACGAGCAACTGCCCAGTTTTGATGATAAAGGCGCTTTAAGACAGAAAAAACTTCCATCCTCTGATGAGCAGACTGAGTATCACATGTTAGCCCTGCTCCTATTTTGGCCAACAGATTATGAAAAAGAGCCCGTCTCTGACCTCCATCAGTTAATCAACCACATCAAGAGCTCTTACACACAAGAATACAAGACCGTGTTTGGATCAAGATACCTCCGACCTCTGTTTTTTATCGGACCGGGCAAGGAGCTGAGCAGATTTGTTCACAGACGAATCCTTGAGATTAAGTGGACTCAAGACGCTCTCCAAGATCCAAAGGTTAACTGGAGGAGTGAGATCATTTTCAAAGATCCCGTAGTCCAAGACCAGCTTCTCAAAGTCAAAGGGGTGGTACGGGATTACAGACTGTACGCAACATTTGGCTCCACAGAAATTGAGGTCAAGGCAAACCGAAGTGACGGCCTCTGGAAATCAGGCGACGTGTCCTTTTACCTGGGATTCAACATCAATGGTCCTATAGCCTTCAACATTCAGAGGAGATTTCCAATCTCTGTGGGTAAGACCATAAACTAAAACCCCACCTTAGAAAAATACATACAGAGTAATTACATTTAAAATTACTATCTGTACTCTCTTCTTTCAAATTAACATAATAGTTTGAAAAATACATACATATATAAACATAGAAACTAAATTGTTCCAAAAAGATTGGCAGGATTAGATTAACATAAGTGTGGGATTCCTCCACAATTAACCCAGTGTTAGTATTTATTTAAATGTTTCATGCCATACATTTATAATTTCATTTGTTTGTGTGCTTATTGTTTTAGGTTGTTTACTATTATGGGTGCACACATTTAGTAAGCGCCTTTGTTCGGTAATTATTAATTATATGTTTGCTGAGTTAAAGGGCTGGCTGGGAAAGAGGACTGATGGAGAGATGAACCAGGAAGTGGAACAAACCATCAGGCTGCTGGAAGCAGGGGACCTGATGTTAAAAGAACTTTCCTCTTTCTAGTTATAGCATAAGTCCTTAAATATTTTGATGTTAGGTTTGATTTGTGTTTGTTATGGTGTTGTAGTTAAAATATGTTGGTTTAAATGAATTGTTTATTTTTATACACTGTTTGTCGTTGCCTCATCTCCCGCCCCTTCTTGTGTGTGTAGGCTAGCCTTTGTGTTTAAATTCCCCTGTGTGTTCATTGTGGGGAGTCAGTTGTTGGTTTGTTATCCTGAGCTAGGTATGCTTTAGTTGTTTTCTTTTGGGCCCATTTTTGTCATATTTTGGAATTTGATGTTCTTTTTTTGGAAGAATAATAGGAAAATAAATGGCATTCATTTGTTTATGCCTTTGTCCCTGTGGTTTACTGGACGGACCGTAACAATAAGCAATTGTAATTTTAATGTGTAATATGAAGCTGATTGAGGTAAATAAACTATCAAATCTGGACTAAAAGGATACCTGAAGTTCCTAATTAACACTGTTCCACAAGTGAAGACCATAAAAACTAAAAGATACTTCATGTGTTTTATTCTCCACTTAAGAGACAAATATGTCAAGCCCGGTATGACCTTAGGGCTCTGGGAGGCTGATTTTTACTTTGAACTAAGATTATTAACCGCTGAAATCAATTAAGAAAGACGCTGGGCCTGTTTGTGAGAACTTGCTGAGCAAGCCGCTTAATTTCCAAAGAACAATGAGATGAAGAACAGGTTTGATATTTGGACCAAACAAGCTTTGTGGGTGTGACCTCAGACCATTAAATACAGCCGTCCCCAAGTAGCGCTTCAATAGGTCAGACAAAAGAAGTGATTCTAAAAAACTTTCTTTCCCCCCCATCATCAGCAACTGGATTTTTAAATCAAGAAGTCTGTTTTTTATTTAGGTAGGACTGTGCCATCATAGGAATAGTTCCATTATAATTATGATCAGTAATGTTTACCATTGTGTCTGTGCTACCGTAGGACCTTCAGGAAAGTTGCAGCTTGGAGAACGAGCTATCGTGAGTTTTTGTTAGCTTAACTTGTTTTTATCCGTGCGAGTCAGTGATTCAACATTTATGGCTTCTGGAATCTTCAGGAACCTTCTCTTTGGTCAAAATGCACACCAGAGGTCAAGACAGGGGATAGGCTGGAAATGTACAGGTCAGTAAAACAGAAGGTGGGTGAGGAAAAACGGCCTCATGTTCTCACAGAGGAGCAGACTTGCGGTCTGACGGAGGGTTCTTTGAATGTGCCGTGTCCGCCCTGCGCTGGGTTTCCAAAGAGCCCATCAGCTTGGGGTACCGGTTCTGCTCTTGGGAGGAACACACAGAGAAGTCGGTATGCATGGGTCTCATGCCTGCCGGACCCCTGCTTGACATTTCGGTCACGAGCGGAAAGCTGGAGGAGATGCATCTGCCACACTGGATAGGTGAGCAAGCATACCCTCTATTCCAGGGATCCCCAAAGTCGGTCCCAGAGGGCCGCTGTCCTGCAGGTTTCAGAAGTTTCCCTGCTTCAACACAGCTGCATCTGGCCAGGGTGCCCTAATCAGGATTATGCAGAGCCTTTGAACTGATCCACGTAATCAGAATCAGGTGTGAAGCAGGGAAACCTCTGAAACCTGCAGGATACCGGTCCTCGAGGACCGGAGTTGGAGACCCATGCTGTATTCCAATATTTGAATAGAGGGTGGACTTGAGTTGGCACACCTATGTGAACACACTATATTACATTCTTGTATATATACATATATACGAGTGTGTATATGTACATACATATCTACATTTGTTTTTATGTATATATATTTGGAAGTATACATATACATATTTTGTTGGTCTGTAAATTATATTTAAATGGACGTTTTGATTCACCCCTTTTTTTGTGCCATCAATAGTACTGAGACATACAGAATCTTAAGAAAGTTTCTTTTGGTTTCGTTTTCTTCCTTTCAGACACTGAATGTACCACTCCAGACATGTTTGTGGTTCTACACGTGGAGGCTTGTGGAGAGGCTGTGCAGCAAGTGTCCGACGTGACGTCATCCCACGTCAAGTTACTCCAACCAGCCTTCTCTCCAAATGGGGTTATGTTGCGGAAGAGACTGGGCTTGCCGGTGAAGGTTTACTGCGATGTGATGCTATTCAAGACGAAACTGGAATTCCTCACGCTGCACTTCTACCTGGTCCCCCCGGACCAACACTTAAAACAGGTGATTTAGGGGGCATTTGTTTTGCAAGCATTTCATTTGTGCTTTGGGTGTGCATTTTCTGAGCCAAAGGAATGTTTGCGTCTCTGGAACACACAGAGAGTCGAGAGTGATGAGTCACGTCATCAATCACTCCTCATCCGTAAACCAAGCCCGTACAAGTCTCTGCAACTGAAGGATCACTTCTTCTTGACATGTGACACAGACATTGCTGAAATTCAGCCAAAAGTAAGGTCGTCTTCATCCTGTGGTGCAGTTCTGAATACAGAAAGGTTAGAGGAGCGAATCTAACATTTGAAAGCAGTAAAGGGGACGTCTGTCTGTATGTATCTGTGCATTTTGCTAACCATGCGTAAGTCTACAATCCAGTAAATTTCTCCACAGAGCTTGAAGGTAAAATACAAAAGCAATACGTTCTTGGAGGTGTTCATCAGAAATGCATGTGATGACTTCAGCTTGACACTCAGGACAGGGGAGAGAAACGATACAGAGGAAGTCTGGAAATGTACCATTCGAAAAGGTCAGTGGCCCCTGATATTACAATGAAGCTGCAGGAAAAAGTCCCTTATCAATCACGCTTTTAAAAAAATTTTAAGATAAGCATTTGTTTTCTAAAATGCCGGGGGGAGAAATAAAGCATGTTCATACAAACTCATCATGGTTTGTGCTTTTCTTCCACTTTAGGAGACTTCCTGAATCCAAGCATGGGCCATTCCAAAGGTGAAATACTTTTTTATATTAACATATTTATTTTTTTACATGATCGTTTTATATAACTGCCACTATAACAGTGGCTCTGGCACTGTTTGATCCTTTTATTTATTACTTCTTGTTGAAGAACTTTAACCCTCTACCACTTCCACCATTGACAGTTTCTCTCCCCTGCTTCAGATCGGCATTTTGTGGATCTCCATCACACAGATCTGGTCAACGGAGTCAGAGACACACGGCACGTCCTGGACAAGCTCCTGGAACTGGAGGTGATCCGCCAAGAAACCTATGACAAGATCTCAGCCAAGACCACTAAGCAAGACCAGATGAGGGCAATTTTAACCCATGTGAAGTCGTCCGGCACTGATGCAAAGGACCGTTTCTTAGAAATCCTTACAGGGATGAAAAACCTGAGGTCTCTCCTCTCTAGCCTTGAAGAATGTTGACACACTAGTTAAGAAGGCATGAGGTGTTATTTGATAGGTAGAAGATTTTTAAAAATGCTGGCAGGGATGAGCAGAACCGTTTGACAAGGAATTCTTCTACTTCCTGTTGGGGTGGAGCCAGGCCCAGGGGCGGGGCACGATGGCGAGCGCCATGGATGTTGTGGAGCTGCGTTGGGTAACGCGACTCTGAAACATCCCGTGGACATCAGGGGCAGTTCCGCTGGATTGGCAGACTGGGGTGGTGGTCCCCCTATTTAAAACGGAGGACCGAAGGGTGTGTTCCAACTACAGGGGGATCACACTCTTAAGCCTCCCTGGGAAGGTATATTCAGCGGTTCTGGAGAGGAGGGTCCATCGGATAGTCGAGCCTCGGATCAAGGAGGAGCAGTGTGGTTTTCGTCCTGGCCCTGGAACGCTGGACCAGCTCTATACCCTCAGCGGGGTCCTGGAGGGTGCATTGGAGTTCGCTCAACCAGTCCACATGTGTTTTGTGGACTTGAAGAAGGCGTTCGACCGTGTCCCTCGGGGTATCCTGTGGGGGGTGCTCCGGGAGTATGGGGTACCTGGCCCTTTGTTACGGGCTGTTCGGTCCCTGTGCGACCGGAGTCAGAGTTTGGCTGGAGCGTTTTGCAGCCGAGTGCGAAGCGGCTGGGATGAGGATCAGTGCATCCAAGTCCGAGACCATGGTCTCTCACCGGAAAAGGGTTGAGTGCATTCTCCGGGTCGGAGTGGACGTCCTTCCCCAAGTGGAGGAGCTCAAGTACCTCGGGGTCTTGTTCGCGAACGGGGGTAGGGAGCGTGAGATCGATAGGCGGATCGGTGCAGCGTCTGCAGTAATGCGGGCGCTGTACCGGTCTGTCATGATGAAGAGAGAGCTGAGCCTAAAGGCGAAGCTGTAAAATTATCGGTCGATCTACGTTCCCACCCTCGTCTATGGCCACGAACTTTGGGTAGTGACCGAAAGAACGAGATCGCCGATACAAGCGGCCGAAATTAGTTTCCTCCGCAGGGTGGCTGGGCTCTCCCTTAGAGATAGGGTGAGAAGCTCGGCCATCCGGGAGGGGCTCAGAGTAGAGCCGCTGCTCCTCCACGTGGAGAGGAGCCAGTTGAGGTGGCTCGGGCATCTGATCAGGATGCCTCCTGGTCGCCTCCCTGGGGAGGTGTTCCGGGCTCGTACCACCGGGAGAAGGCCCAGAGGAAGACCCAGGACACGCTGGAGGGACTATGTGTCCCAGCTGGCCTGGGAATGCCTTGGGATCCCCCCGGAGGAGCTGGTGGAAGGGGCCGGGGAGAGGGAAGTCTGGGTCTCCCTGCTTCGGCTGCTGCCCCCGCGACCCGACCCCGGATAAGCGGAGGATAATGGATGGATGGATATTTAACCTGGGTGGTACAATCAAATAGAAATAAAGGGCAGTTGGACCTCTTGCGTTTGTAATTGTCATAAAGGTTTCTCCTGCTGAATGGATGCTGAATGAATTCATTCGAGAACATTGTGCGTCTGTGTATTCACATCAGACCGTCAACAATAAAACAATAAATCAATTCAAATTCTTCATCCTGGGATCAAAAGAGTCTAATGATTGTTTCACCCTTCCCTTTTGACCAAGGACTTCGAGGCTCCAGGCCCTCCCCCGCAATTAAGTGGCTATTGAAACTGGACAGGGACTTCATACTCAGTGGACAGTAATAATGTTGGTTTAAACATATTTTTTTAGCACAAATGAAACCCAACACAAAGTCGTATATCTTTCAGTTTATTTTGGCAGACAGCTTAAGGGCACAGGTGTCCCACTCCCCAACTCCAGTCCCCGAGGGCTGCTGTTGTCTAGGTTTTGGGTGTCGCACCGCTTCACATCAGACACCAGACTCACATCAGGGTGGCATCAGCAGGCTTGTAATAGCATCTTTAATATATCCCTTCCATCCGATTCAGGTGTGTCAACGCAGGGAAGCAACATAAACCTGCAGGACAGAAGCCCTTGAGGACCAGAGCTCGACACCTGTAAAAGGCTTTAGAGATTATGGGCTAGCTTTTGCATGAAATCAGATATTTAGGAACCAGTTCAAAAGCCTTGTGAAAATCCAAGAAACATGTTCAAGTGACTTTTCTCTTAATACATTTCGACATCCTGGGATTTTACATTGATTAAAGTGTGAATAGAATATGCAGATTTTGGAAGCATGGCTTTAGGTAGTTCCAACCACAATCAGACTTATGGGAAATCGGAGGCATGTGAAAACTCCATTTTGCCCTTTTGGATTACAGGATTAGCTCGAAAAGAACCCTTCAGATCAACCTTTTAAACCCCCAAAAGACTCCCACAACCTCCAAGACAGCGTTCAACCTTCCACATCCTTTTTAAGTGTTTTGAAATATTTGTCCGTTTTGTTTTGTTAATTTGACGCAAAATGTGTTCTGATCATCATGAAATCAGTGGCAAGAATTCCCAAGCTTTCCTGTCACGGAAAGGCTGAATGGCAGACAGTGCTGACTTTTCGTTCCCGTCATCCTCCGTGTGCTTCGAGTGAAAGGCGGGTTTGGGAGGAAAGGGAGCGGGTACGGTAGGCAGGGGGTCAGCGAGCTGTGGGAACAGAAGGGTGACGACGCTCGTGATGCGATGAGTCGTCTGCTCTAGCTCAGGGGTTCCCTGGAACAGAGAGACGGTCGCAGAGGAGGAGAGAGAGGACGAGCAGAGATAAAGCTGAGGGGATCAGGGGGAACCGGGCTCTTGGGATGCCTGCACTGCTCCGGGACGAGCTGGATTTGGTGCCTCGCTGCCGCTGAGAGACTGGTGAGTGAAGTTCTTCAAATATTGAGCACGTTTTAAGAACCCCGTCTGCAGGATGGCTGCCAATCATTGACTCTCTTTGTAAAGGCTGCTGCACATATTTGCTCAAAGTAATGCACTTTAGAGGACCATTTGAATGTTTTCCGCCCGTTTCAGTCATTTCTCGATCTGCTGAGGGTGAGTTTATTTTCATTTTAGACGACTTTGATCAGTGTCTGTGGTTTGGGATTTGTATTTTGTATATGTTAGTGTAAAGGAATGCAGGCACAAAGAGGAATTCAATTGGAAAGGTGCTCAATGTGAAGGAGTGGGAGTGTTTACCCACAGATGGCTTCTCTGTGGTGGGATTGTGATTGTCCATGGTCCCCCCTCCTGAGTCCAGCTGGCAGCGCTCATGCGGGCTTCATCCCAGCCAAACCATTACTTCATCCCCAATTTTGAACCTCAGCATAATCGGATTTCTATTAATATGCCCACCTTTTTTTCTCAGCCCTGAATCAGTGTGGTCTGCTGTTGATTGCAGTCAAAAAGCATTGTAGGTTAAACTGATTCCTATATATTCACCATTTTGACTGGCGGAGTGTGATTTTTATTCGACAATTCTTTTTTAAAACACATGGCATTTGACTTGTCTGCTTTCTACATTGACAATAGATTGATAAGAAAATCCTGATCTGAACGAAAGAAGGCCCAAAGTGCTTTGGTTCCTGTATATGTGGTGAAAGATCTACAAAAACAATAAGGAATATAGCATATTATTAGAAGAGCTGTTATATGTATTCTTTACGTCTGTCGTCATTAGGGAAAATAGCAGAAAACCATACACACGATGGAAGTTTGACTGACCGAATACACCGAGTGAGGGTATTGCGAGCTTAGTTTCCCAGTGTTTTGGAATCTGGAGAATTGTTTGATTTGTTTCATACAAATTTTCAGAGCGAGTTTGTGTCATGTGATCAACAGGCTTGGAGCTACTGCTGAACTACCTTGCACTTCTCGGTCGATGACCGGTTGTCTCATGGTCATTTCTGCTGCGGCCTGAAGTCCCGAATCCCCATACACGGACCTGCTGTTGGCCAGCATGGGTAGCCGCCATCTTGATGTCAAATAGTCATTTTTACCAGAGAAATCGACCCAAACGAGTGTTAGCAGTTCTTTTTTTTTTCCCCAAGAAGATTTTCTGAATCATTAAATGAGACGTTAAATGTTGGCCTTCCAAGGGAAACTATGGCACTAGTAAAGTGAGGTGTTTTCCTCAAGACGCAACAATACAAACGGAAGAACCATAAACCCTGAACGTTTGCCCCAACTTGGAAACATGCCCTCTCAGTGTGCCCTCTCCTTGGCGCCGCATTCGCTCTTCCTGGCTGGACTGCTGCTTCTCTGCCACCGGGGCCCCTCAGAGGTCAGCTGCCAGAATGAAACGGAGCCAATCGTGTTGGAGGGAAAGTGTCTCGTGGTGTGTGACTCCACCCCATCGGCTGAGCCATCAGGCAACGCTCTGGGCATGTCCGTGAGGTCAGGAACTGGCCGGGTGGCGTTTTCAGCGATACGTAACACCAACCATGAACCCTCGGAGATGAGCAACCGCACCATGACCATCTACTTTGACCAGGTGGGTGTGAAAGTCCCTAAGAAGCACAGGGATTTACTAGATCCATCCCAACAACAACAAAAAAAATGCATAGTGATAGCAGTGATTTGCTCACACATCTTACAGATGTTAAGTGTTATTACGCAGCTGTTACGTTTAAATTGGTATGTCTGCTGAGCATCCAGTGGACAGCTGGCCACTGTTTTTTCAGTACAAGAGACTGTGAGGATAACAATTTGGCAATATCATAGAATTTTACTGGAGCTCTATCAATATTTGCCTTTCTTGTAATTTCAGAGGTATACAAGTGATCAGTGTCAGTACTCCGTAGACTCTGCTAGGAGTTTTATGGCCTTGATTGTCTTTTGCTGTTCAATGTCTCGCACGACCACAATACAGATCACAACAATGAATGTTGCAAGGAAGGTCAACCCAAAAAGATAACAATCACAGCTGGGCAGGTAGGGGTCGAGCACAAGGGTCTACAGGCTCCTTACTCTCTAAAGTCTGGTTTGTCAAAGTCACTGCAGAGGCCGGGGATCAAATCTATATCAAGCTAAAAACAACATGAACAAGACTTTTCCAGCCAGCTAATTTACTTCTAAAATCCTTCTGTCCGAGGTTAATGAACTACTACATTAAGTTTCGCTTCCTCACCATCTACTCTTCTCTTCGCGCCCTCCATCACTTTCTTTTTTACCTTTGCAAAGATGCAGTGAAGACAACTGCGCTAACATTTTTTTAGTCAAACTCATCAAATGGTATTTGCGTGGCACACGCTCTCCCTGAACCGGAATGGTCAGGTGTAGAAAACGAGCGGGTAAATGTCATGCACACGCCTAGCGCCCCAAATTCTGAACCCGTTAGCATCGCTTACAGGTTTATTTTGCCTGTGGTGGAATAGACTGGATGGGTCTTTGCGTCAGCATCTAATGCGTCACATATTAATAGATGTTGTTGTTTTTTTTAGTTGGGTTAGGGTTAAGGTTAGATGTTTTGCCAGCTAAAACAACTACATCCCATCCTATCCCAAACCCTCGACAGCATGAGCACTATTTAAACCCAGCAATTTGGCACTGAGTTTGGAACAACGGAGCCAAACGTCAAATCATCTTGGTGATTCCAGATTGTTTTGGTTCAGTTTTTGATTCGCGTTGAGCGGCTGTTTCTTTGAATTGAATCTATCCTCCCTTGTCACCCCCCAATAGATATTGGTGAATGTTGGGAGCCATTTTGACCCGGCCAGGAGCATCTTCGTGGCACCCAGGAAAGGAGTCTACAGCTTTAGCTTTCATGTCGTAAAAGTTTACAACAGACAGACAATACAAGTAAGGACAAGGGTTTTTCGGAAAGTTCCATCTTTTTGCTCTTTCGTGTTTAATTCTCGATGTGCAGTTTTGATTTAAATTATCTATGCAGATGTTTGCAAACTCCACATTTTATCATCATACCAATTGTGATTGTTTCTTAAACCTAATAGCTTAACCTTTCCTTTTGCTACCATTCTCTTTCAATGTATCCCTGCCAGGTAAGCTTGGTCCTCAACGGATGGCCAGTGATCTCAGCTTTTGCAGGAGACCAAGATGTGACCAGGGAAGCAGCCACCAATGCTGGGCTGGTGCTGATGGAGCGAGGGGACAAGGCTTACCTGAAATTAGAGAGGGGGAACCTAATGGGAGGATGGAAGTACTCTACATTCTCTGGGTTTCTGGTGTTCCCCTTGTAGAGTTTGTGAAGGTAAAATGCGGGGAGACCATTTCACATAAAGAATGTTGAATATAGATTGTTAAAGCCCTGGACATGAGGAAGATATCAAGGATGGATACACCCTTACGTTCAGATCCACATAAAACTGCTTCAAAAGGATAAAATCACCTGGCACCAAACCATTAAGAATGTTTGCATTTCAACTTATTACCTATTTTCCACTTGTCAGCTCTCATTTTTGATGTAGAAAATAATGTCATTTGTGCTTGCTTACACCAGGTGTTCAGTCCTTGAGGGTTTGTGCATGAAATAATGCAATGTGACAAATGTTTATGGCAATAAAGAAAATCATTATCTATCTATCTATTTATCTATCTATCTATCTATTCATAAATATTACATCAACTAATCCATGTTATCAATGGCAAGTGAGAACGTTTGAAGAAAGAAAAACTCATACAAAACAATATTTAGTACCTGAAATCCATCCTTTTGATACAAAAACTTACCAGAACCGTTTACATGTCAACCTACTGCGTCCCCTCCTACTGTTTTATCGGGCAAAACAGAGGCCTTGCATCACGTACATTTCTATTGAAATACATTCCATACCTTAAACATTACTTTATTTAAAAGGAGGTCAGGATATTGTTTTCAAACCATTCGAGCAGCCATGTGTGAGTGTTCACTTCCCTGCTGGTGCACATCCACTCCGCATCTCTCTGTGGTGGATCTGGTGGCAGATGGCGGACTGGCAGTGAGGAAGGGAACCGGGGCCAGGAGCCTGTTGGGTTCACACAGGACCATCGCAACTGATTAATGTCAGCTTCCTGGTACTCAGCGGAGGCCTGTGTTAGCGTTTTAGAAAGTCGTGTGTGGACTACAAAGCTAAGCTACGGAAAGACTTTGGCAAGAAAAAGGAGCAGGTCAAAGTCAAAGACTGTAATTGGGAAATGATTCTTTTGAAAAGGTACCCTCTCTGTAGCAAGAAGGCCCAGATAAGGCTTGTAATGGAGCTTTATTCAAGAACTTGAACTGGAAATGCATCAAATGGGATGCCTTTGAAAGAGATAGTTTGTGCCTAACTTGTCTTCTAGCCGACTTTTTGGACAAATAATGCAGACTGAACTTCTAAATTGCTTATTTCTATCCAAGGCTTTAAAATGACACACTTTTAGAAAAAGAAGGCATGCAACTGTACCTTTAAGAGTCCATAGATCTGCTCCTGAGGTGGTTCCCTCAAAGGTCCTGCTGTTGTACCCTTGTAATTCATCCGTTTACCACTTGTATGGACGCATAAGTGTATATTTCAGGTCCACTAAAATTACAAAATCGTGCATCGGGATCTAGTTATTATCCGTGTAAGGTACACAGGAAGTGAAAGTGCCTCAGCAGACATAAAAGTGCTCCTATTGCACCCTTGTTTTAGTGTATTGGCTATGTGGGTCGTTTACAGTCAAATACAGTTGTTCCAGTTGTAGCTCTCAATTATTACTGCAGAGAGAATACATGCATAGTAAACTGAACAAAACTGTACAGTGACAGAAAATCATCAAACACTGTCAAAGGGAAAGTATTCAAACTGCAACACGATCAGATGTATAACTAGAGAGGTTTTCCTGGAAACGATATGAAACAAGGGTTATTCAACTTTCGGTATTGATGTATTGAATGACTCTAAAGGTTATTTCATTTTTATAATTTGATAGAATGAAATAGATTGAAAATGTATTGGGCATGTAAAAATTATGCAAGAATAATCACATAAAGTATGTTTTTCGTACTCAGTTGACACTACGTTCCATTCTTACTATGTAAAACAAGACTAAAATATTTTGAATTCGTAGACAAAACTGAGAAACACGTCCCTAGAGTAAGTGCGAAGTACAATCTACTCACAAAATACAGCTTACTCAAACTTCCGAAGAACCTTTAAAAAGCATAGGTTTGGGAAGGAATTGATTTATTGTCCTAGACCAGATGAAGTCCCATCGAGGTGAGTTAATGCTGAATGATTCAGGGGTGAGTCACATAAGACAGGGAAAGATGTCCTCTGCTCTCTTGCTTACAAAAACCTATCAAAAAGGGAAAGTCGTGATTTGTGAACAGCATAGCTTTGTGTTGTGCGCCCACAGAACCACACAACACACACACACACACACACACACACACACAGGAAAGTACAGACGAACACATACATTAACACACACTTGGGGTCAAAGGGAAGTGAAACAGACGGCCCAGTCATGACAAAAAACATGGAATAACCATGATTAATAAGGATTCCGGAGTTTAACCATGACTGAGGGGATTTGTGATTTACTTGTGGTTTGAACTGAAATGACTTCCCATGAGTCATTTAGAATATTGTAACGCAGCACAATCATTTCGTTCACACCTTTTATGATGCATCATGGTGTTAGACAGGGAGCCTGTCTCCATGTGAGACCTATAAAATTAGTGCCATCCTCCCATGGAACAGTGGATGGATCCACTTGGAATCTATATTTATTGCTCTATGATCTCTATTCCTTTTCTTTAAGATCTGTTTTACATAGTTTCTGATACTTTTTGTTGTCTTTCACCTACACCCGGCTTTTAACATGTTTCTCTTCAGGCTGCTTGGAAGCGAAACATAAAGAAACAAGAAAGTGGACCAAAACTTTGTCAACACAAATGACAGAAGTGTTGTTTTTTTTCAAATGGTGCCAAATGATGCGACTCACTCGTTCTGGTGTGAGAGGGAATTTCTAATTGGACCTTTAAAACTTGGAAAAACACAGAGAAGAGAGTTACATACTGAACACACCATTAAAAAAAAACTGAGAACAAACATAAAAAAGAATGAATCCATCTTACTCTAACTTTTTCAGTCAAATTTGAGAACAGAGAGCATACCCTTGAAAGCTTAATGTGAGCAACACAAAAAAACATTTCACATCTGTTTGTGCCAACACTTCATTGAAGCTACATCAACTTTGTACAAAGAGCAATAGTCAAAGCAAAAGTCATTTTTAGTAAATGTACCGTTCTGTTACACAAAGGTCGCCATGATAGTTCAGAGAGAATTTCGATTTTCTTGGCATTGACGGTCCATCTAAAAGACACCTCCTTTGGACTCCTTTTACACTTAAAAAAAACGCATCTTAAAATATCTTAAAAGTCCTCACATTGCCTGGTTTGACAAGCACACTGAGCAACTATCGGATTAATAAACATATCTACAAAAAAAATAGACAATAAGCTTTGTGTTGTGGAAGAATAACTTTTTAAAAACAAGCATGGGAAGCACAGAGGGAGTGGGACCCCCTGTCTGGTCTACTGGGAGATGTGGGACGTCAGTGGTACTGTGGAAGGCGCCGTTGGGTGCCGTTTCCTCTCCATGGAGGTGGAGTTGCTGATGTACATGGTGTTGTTGTCGCCATACTGGAATCCTGTGACGTTGGAGAAGTGCATGGTGACCCGCCGGGGAAGGTAGGAGGTGGAAAGGTCGGGGCTGGAGAACTGACGCTGCAGGGAGAAGAACAGCGTTTGATCGATGGTAAATATGTGTACATCTCATTTCAACTGAACGGACTGGTATTTTAAAACCAAGCATTGTGCAAACCGTTTCAAGCTCAAGGCTTTTGAACTAAAACTAGAGTATGAAGCAATAATCGAGCGCACGGATGTAAAAAAAACCGACCTGGTACATTGGAGAAAGAGGTTCTTTAAATGCCAGCTGGGAGTTTTTTTCTGCCCTGACTTGACACGATGACTGTATGGGATGAACAGAAGATTTTTTCACTTTCTGGTCTGCCACAGGTCGCCCAAGAGATGAATCTGCAGAAGAAAACATTGAACTAAAACAAAGACCCCACAGATGGTTTGTCTGTCTTAATCCATCTTTAAACCCCCCCTCAGCTCCACTTCCTCCTTACCTTTGACTCTTTCTCTGGTTCTTTGACTGGGATTCAGACAACCAGCCATTTCCTGCAACATACATGGTAAAGTCAGCTTGTGGCTCAAGAAACAATGACAATATCCACTGTAAGTGGAAGTGAACACTCTTCCAAAACTAAAAATTCAAATACCATGTAGGTGAACATCTTTCTCTGGACCACAACGCAACATACTAAATATTAAAAAAAAAGATGAAAAAGACCAAGATTGCCTGTAATGAAACAGCTTTTCTCCCCATAACAGCGGATTCCACGCCCCGTTTTCTTGTCTTTTGCAATGATGTGGTCAGACTGAGGGTCTACGCATAATTCTCACATTTATTTTCTAACAGTCACATTCCGTCGCTGATTGGCACTGTCAAAATCAAGGCCTCGTCAAATATTTCCAGCATTTTAAAATTTGCTGCGATCAGTCATTCTTGAGAAAAAAAAAACCCTGCAGCAGGAAATGATGCAAACAATGTTTCCCCATGCCAGCAACAGCCTTTGCACCACAGGATTGACCAATTTGTTGCGAGATAAAGAAAATCCTCCCAGTCCGCGTTGAGAATCACTTCTTCAAGCCGACGTTGTTTTGGGGACCTGCCAGATGATCTCTACGTTAAGCTTTTCTTTGCCGTCCACTCATCGGCTTAATGTTGTGAAGCCGTTTGAGGGGTGGAGCCAATGCAGTGGTCAGGCAGGATATTTGAAATCTCACCTGAACGGGCGGGCGTCCTGTGGGCACATCATCACAGGGGTTTATGGCTTTGGCTGTGGCTGTTTCTGAAAAACAAAACAAAAATTAGAAAGTGAATAGTGTTTTTTGGGAAAAAGAAAAAGACAGTAAAGGATTCAACCTGCTCAGATTCCAATTTGCAAATAAGAAGACTCAGTGTGTTAGCGTGAAGAAATGTTCAATGGCATGGAGGAACATTTTATATCTCCTAACAGATAAGTTATAAATAATTCTGTATGCGATATAATTAAATGACCTCACAAGAAATACCTTGGGGTTGAGTAGTTTGAAACCTTTGGAACTGCTCCAAAGGTTCTTGTACTTCTTCTTCTTGTTTTTGGTCCTAGAAAGAGGAAGAGAAAGAACTGGTCGTGTGAGGAAGAATTGGCATAAAAATAGTAATGTGCTTCGTCATGTCTTAGAGCGTGCGTTATGAGAAATGTTCCTCACCAGGTTTTTAAGCACTTGGTGGACAGCGTCGTGGATTCCACGTTTGTGCATCTTAAACAGTTCGCCTGTCACAGTGGTGCACTCTGATGACGAAATAAATAAACGAGATTTAGCACGGGGGACTGAACACCAGCGGCTGTGGCATCTGTCATAATTCTTTAAGTGTCTAAATGTTCCTGCATGGCGACTGCTCTTGTTCTTTCTTACCGAGTGACGTCGGCCTTTTGCTGGGTCTTGCTTCCCAGCATTTTTGTATGAGGTTAACCAGATTTGTCAACCCTGTGGCCTGACCCCTGATCTCATCCAGCGACGGCCGGTCGCCCCGTGGGATGCGAAACCGCACGATGCTGGACTTTGCATCTGCAAGGGGGACGAAGTAAGAAGGAGAAGTAAGAAGGAGAGGGTAGTTAAAGCTGTGTTAACATGACGGAGCTTTTTCAAACTGCTTGGAAAACGGTGAATGTAACGAGGCCTCAGTGGTTCTCGTCCCCCAAAAGCGTGCTGGGCTGATCGTTATGAAAGTGAATAGATAGATTAAATCAAGCCCACAATGACCCAATTGATTGTGTCCAATGGACACAATGTATGACAAAGTATGGACACAAAAAACATCTTGCACAAATTTATGGCTGATGGCTGAGGCCTGCACTTTCCACACGCCCTTCTCATCCCATGACATTCCTAAATAAGTCGATTAGAATTTGGCTAAAGAATATTTTCATATTTAGGATCAATTTAAAGTCAGTGTTGAATGAAAAGAGCGATGGTTAGTGGGGTGTGCTCGTGTAGTGCCTTCCTAGTCTAGCTGATGACTCACTGCACATCTTACATGGTAAGTGGGGTTCTTTGTTTTGCTCACGGACACTAGGACTTGCTGTCTAAGGAATCCAGGAGTAATATCAGCGACCCTCTAATTGGTGGGCACCTACACTTCCACCTGATCCCACTTGTGGATGCTTGAAGTGACTCAGCAGAGCCCATCAGTTTCTAGGCTGTGTTTTTGTAGTTTTTGACTCCAGCAGGACTGTTTTGAAACTGTTGCCCTTCCTTAGGGCTGTTTTTTTTTAGGTACCCAAGCTTTGATTTGTTGGCAAACCAGACACCAAAACAAGTCGAACCATAAATCAGGTTTTGAGATTTAAGTTTTGCTTTTCGTTGCCATCATCATGACTTTCAAGGGTGTTGTTCACTCTGAAAGTTACAATTTAGTTTTCCGAAACTAAACACACAATGTATCAAGTTCAGATTCAAGAAAAAAACCTTGAAGCAAGATCTAGGTGATAACATGAGAGTGACTTACTGGCATAGGGTTGTTTCCCTGTTAGAATGGACCACACCAGGACACCATAGCTGGAAAGAAAAAAAGGACAGTGTAAGTAACCAGAAAAAAACAGTTTCCTTGTTTTGACATTTCTTGATTGGCTCAAGGTTTCTTAAATCTTGTCATCAAACAACAAAAAAAACATAACCAATTTACATGAGTTTGGGTCACTTTCTGTTTTATCCTCTGACTTCTTACCTGAAACCTTTTTCCCTTCAACAAGATCTATTTAACCTCCAACTAAAAGTTAGCCAGCCTTCAGGAATGCTGTTTAGTTGTTAAGCAGTCAATGAATGAATAACTTATGTGTGGTCCACTGATCTTTTACCTGTAAATGTCGGAGGCCTGTGCAGGACTATAAGAGACTTGAAATGCCTCTGGTGGCATATACTTAAGGGTTCCCCCCTCTTCTTCATTGTCCTTTCTGGATGTCCCTGTGATGCTGTGGTACAACTTCGAGAGGCCAAAATCTGTAAGCTAGAGAGAGGAATGGCCAAGAAAATGAGGAAACACTAGAGTAAGGTAGAGAGCATGTAAGTCATCATGTTAAAATAGATAACTTGGTCTAGGTAAGGCTTCCATTTGCTAGGTACAGTGAGTAAATCCAGAGAAGGGGCATTTATATGCTGATGACACAATTAGTTATACATAGTTTGTGTTTTTTTATAGTTTGTGTTTGTTTTTTTGCATTTCAATTCTATATAATAAATACCACACTTACAGAACCATCCATCCATTCATTTTCGTAACTGCTTATTCCCTAATGGGGTCTCAATTTGAAATGTCCAATCAACCTAACACCCAGGCAGACACAGGGAGAACACGATAACTCCACACAGAAAGGTCATGGTTCCCCAGAACCCAGAACCATTTTGCTGATGGTGCTGACCACTACGTGCCACAACTGTCTTAATCTATGAGTCAAGTGGCTGTCACCTCACCTTGGCGTTTAGAGCGGAGTCCAGTAGCACGTTGCTGGGCTTCAGGTCCAAATGCAGCAGAGCTGGGGAAAGACTGTGGAGGTAGTTTATACCCTGAGCCACCTGATGAGTCAGCCTGAAGGCCAGTGGCCAGGGCATTATTCCTGGTATTTGTCTCTGTGAGGGAAGGGTAAGATTGATATTCACACATTTTGAAAAAACTACACGTTCTCTTCGCTCGTTTCTTCACCACATTTTCTACCTATTTACTTTATATGTGCTGTTTTCAATGCAAGAGAAGCTTTGAGTTGAGTCTACCAACTACCAAAATATTTTCCTACATATCTCCATCAAGTAATGAAGCCTAATTCTGTGGAGAACATTTCATGTGTCTTCATGATAATCCATCAAAGAGCTGTTGAAATATGTTAATGATACTGATTTAAATACCTGCAATGAAGCCAGTGAGCCTCTCTCCATGAATTCCATGACCAACCCGAGCTGGACTGAGCTTCCCGAAGAAGGCGGCTGACCCTTATACAACCCGTAGACGTGAATAACATAAGGACTGCTTCCTCGACGCATCATGTTGACTTCCCGCAGCAAAGAGCGGCTGGTTCTGTTTGGGAATCAGTTGGTCTTGTCATCAGGTCCTTTGGTTAACTGTTAAACGGCCCCTCTGTGTAACAACTTACCCATTGTTGTAATGAAGGAGTTTAATGGCTACATCACACCACCAATGACGATGTCTGGCTTTGTAGACTATTCCAAAACCCCCAGAGTCAATCTCATTCCAGTCCTCCAGAGCGGAGTCTCCGATCTCCGCTGGATCTTGACCACCACACAGTGCCATAGTTCACTATTAAAAATAAATGAATGAATAAAATCCTTATGACTTTGATAGATAATGGATTTAAACATTTCTGTAGATGTAATGACCAAAAGTGTGGGAACAAGAGGGCGTAAAAAAGTTTAGATAAGAAACTCTGGGGGAATACTGAAGGCCATTGCTGATTGGTCACTTGCTCTGAGAATCTGTATTTTAGCCCAGAAGTCTGATTAGTTGAGAGACATCCATGCGGATCAGTGATCTCACAGGGAGGCCATGTTGTGTGTCTATTGTCAACACCAAATATGTTTGTTATCCCAATAAAGGGATTCGTCATGACCATTTCATGAATGAGGAAATGTCTTAATTGTGAGGCAGACAGGCCACTAAGTGGGCCACTCAGGGAAAAAATGTGCACGTTACCAATTCAAAACTGAAAGATAGGAGCAATGAGAATTTCCTGGCATTGGACTCATGAGTCTACGGTCAATTCCTCCGAACTGGCATGTAACATTCAGATCTGTGATACTAGATTGTTCCTCACAAGCAATAAATGACCAAGTACGATAGGCTGGCAGGTTCTTTAATTTAGTTTTTTTTTTCCTGCTCTAAAAAAAAAAATCTGTGAAATTCCACGTCGTTTGTGTGGAAAAATAACACATATGAGGTTCCAACCGATCAAGCACTAGTTGTATGCAGCAACCAATGAAACCTGATCGTTAGCATGTACTCTTTAACCTTTATATTCAAGGTATAAAATACTTTTTACTTGTTTCAGGAAGTCCAGAAGTATTAGCAGAATGCAGTTCTATAAAATCAATCCCGTAAAATTCTCTACTTTACAGGTACAGCTATTGATAAGATAAGCATTTTAGGGTTCTTGTCCAAGGCTAAGGCTAAACTATATTATGCCTCCTACCACCTCTTATTGAGGTCATTCTAGAGAAAAAACAGGAAACCATGCTCTTTCGGTGTTCAACGCTTGCAATATGAAGTACAGACAGTTGAATAAGTAACAAAAACCTTGTAGTACATCAAATTCTTGTTGACCTATTCATTGCTTTTTGCTTTAGCTTTGGATTAGATGCGTGGATATAAAGAACCTATAGCTATAGCTAAAGTTAGAGGTTCAAAGTGGAGCTTTTTAAAGACGAAAAATAAAAAAAAGTCTCACACACGCACACCTATGAGAGTTTCAAAGTAATTTCTGAAAAACAAAACAAAAAAAAGAAGGAGGGGAACCACTCACCCTTTGGGACTTGCTCTGATCTCTCATCATTTAACTGTATTATTTCAAAGAGTCGGGAGTGTAAAAACCCTCCTGCTCATTCAGTGAGTTTTCGCTCGCTGTGGCAGCATTCAGTGAAAGCAGAAATGAAACTACCTTGATCCATCCCATTCGTCTTTGTGTTACTTCTGCTTCTCTGTACACAGGACCTGTTTTTCTGCTAGATGACGTTTTTCCTCATTGTTGGATTTAATCAAAGTACATGCAGATTTTACTGGTAAGAATTTGTGTCAAATTGTGTTTGTTTGTTTATATGTTTTTTTGTTTGTTTGTTTTTAACCACATTATTTTGCAACACAAAAAGGAGAAATAGTATGACTGTAACAGAAGTTATCTGGATTAATTTTTTCCCAATACTTCAAAATCTTTCATCCAAGCTGGTAAGAAAATGAGACCAATACAAAGATATAAAATACTATGGGCAGCTATCATGTTTTGCTGTGGTTAGAATTTGTAACATTACTTTTTTACTAACTAATATTTAAGATTTAACCATCTCCCTGTCAAAAACCTGTACATAAAATGCCCCGACCTCTCTGGCCAGCAGAAGGAGGGTCAGATTTTTTTCAGGATGACTCAATGATCCAAAATGACAACAGAAAGGACCTTCCTTTTTATTACAAGTGATCATTATTCTGATAATCAACTAAGGAACTGTGTCAGAATGTGTAACATGAAAAAAAGAACAGAGATTATTGAGATGATATCCCACTTTTACTTCTGGGAGAGTATATCCAAGAGGAGTACCTTTTTATTTGATGCTTCCGAAGATTGAAAAAGTGTTTTTTAAACCTAAAAATGTAAAGAGGGAGACAACCTCTGCAGTTTCCTTTAAAGTAGGGTCTTGTGAAACAATGCACTCCAGCAGATGTGTGAAAGATAACCCATTTAACTCTTTCCAGAACCAAAAGAAATCCCTTTGTGTGTGTTTTTGTGTGTGTCCCAGGCTTAATATATTGGAGATGTTTTGCAATATTCCTCTTGACTTTGTTTATATCCTGCATTTAAAATACTTATCTGATTCATTTTCTTATTCATTCAAATCCAAATGAGTTCAATGCATTTGCTTTTCATTTGCCTGCTTCATAATATTGTTAATCTTGTTTATGGACCTAAGGCAACCACTTCAGCTACATTTTGCGTGTGTTCAGTTTGCGTCTAAACTGAGTGGTTCCACATTTTAGTTCATTATCTATCTTCAAATCTATCTTCTAAAACTGTGTGCAACTGCAGGCTGAGAACCTGGATGTCCAGATTCAGTTTAGTTTGTTAGAGACTGCAACAACTGCTTCCTGGAAGCCAAAACTCTGCTGCAAACGCATTGAAGTGACCCCTATCACACTCAGCTACTACACATGCTGTTGTCTGTCAATATTTGTCAAAAGCAGATAACAAAATGCTTTTCCAGCTGTAGGATCTATGCCTGAGACAAGAGTGTGCTGTGGGCAGTTCGTGGACAAAAAGAGCAACCTGGATGCACCAAAGGAAGAGTTCATTCACCTTATGTTGTTAAAAGAAAATGTCAGTTTGGGAAAAAATTCTATAAAAAAAAGACAAAAATATTACGTTGATAAGTAACGTTCCGGTTATCAGAGAGCAGAGGCGAACTTTGTTTAGTTTTTTTTTTAAAACAAACGTGGATGTGGCTGCCGTGAAGCGCGCGCGCGTTCACCGCCAGGCAGTGAGCCGTTCACTGAACAAAACAAAAAGAGGGAAAAACCGCTTCTGACGTCAGTGGAAATCCCCTTTATCTCCTCTCAGACTCCGGACCAAACTGAAAACAACACATTTGAAGCTGTTCTTTTTATATATAAAAAGAACATATATATATACATGTCCCGGGGAGAAAAATATTCCTCTTTTAGCCGAATGTTGTAGAAAATCTTCGGTCTGGCTGGATGTAGATTCAACAGGCGCGCGTGCGGGAGCGCTGTGTGTAACTTTAAGACTTAATCATCAAACTTTCAGAGAGGAGTCTTGCAGTGACTTTTATTTTTTTTTAAAGACATATTCCAGCCCTTATCTCGACGCCAGAGGCGGTTCTCGCCCTGCCTATTAGCTGCTCGCTTCAGTTTCGGTTTTGTCTTCGAGCTTTTCGCCCCCTGATGATGATGATGATGATGAGGATGATGATGATGAGGTTCAGCTTCCTCATCTCCCCTCCGGCGGACTCTGTGGCCGAAGTGTGACTCTCCCCCTCGGACTTCCCCCCCCCCCCCTGTTTACCGAGGACCGGGCCGTTATTGCGACACGCGCCGGGGCTCGTGTTTGTTGTTGTTTTTTTAATGGTCGCGAGCGGCTTCCGGATGGAAACGAAACTCTGAGGACTCACCGTCGACCGAGCTCACGTAAGATAGGTAAACGCTGAAATCTACTAAGTTTATTCTTTCTTTGTTTTTTGTTTTTTTTAAGTGTTGTGCTTCGTCTGGGAGGGCTTTTTTTTTCTCCGTTTGGAGGTCGGTTTCTTTTGTAAACGGGCTGAGTCTCGATGTCGGGTAAAAAATAAAAAAAAACCAGCAGCCATACTCTCCGAGATTTTCCTCATTTAAAGATCGCGTTTCAACCAGATGTTAAACGCTTCCACCGAGGTGGAAGTTTGTTTTTAAATGTTTCAAAGTGGGAGTGTCGGTTTCCAGGAGCGAGGGACCCCCCAGCTGCGTCTATTTATCTGTCACAAATCTGTCCACGCCTTGTTCCCAGGCTGTTTTCCAGGTGGAGATGGAGCCACACAGCAATATTCAGTAGGGAAATATTGTTATTCTCATTATAAGGAATGATGGTCCACTTACATCTCTACTTGTCCCGCTATTTCTTGTTTTATAGGCTTTGAAAATAGTTCTAAATCTATCTAAAAAAAACACCCATAGACGTCAAACCAGATCAAACGATGGGTTTGTAAGTCCTTTAGGTGTCATGTTTGGGCCCCTTGTCATGTTTCACTCCTCTGTGGGGTTTGTTGGATGAGTTATACCAGTACTGAGGAGAGAGGAAAAAAATCCCCTCTGATGGTTTTAAAGGGACCTCCACCAGCTACAGCCATGAGCCTGCCCCAGTCTGGGGAAGTTTTGTGATTCTGTCCTCCTGATCCCAGGTAACTGGCCACAGGCCTGCTAAATTGGAGAGTGGTCAGCTGTGACCCTGAAGCAGGCCTCCTGGCTCTCTGCCCCAGGACGCCTTTAGCTCATTACTTCTGCCAAGAGCCTTGTGAAGCCGCCGGACCTGTTTCCCTCGGCCTCGGTTGATGTCGCTAGTCGATCGCTGAATAGATTCCGTAACCGAGCGTACGAGCAGGAAAATGTTTCTTTGTTAGTTTAGGCGTGGGGTTTTTCCGGAAACCACTGACCCCCGGGTCCTCCGTGGGCTGTATCGGCCGTGCTGTATAATGGGGTTAGTGGAGAACTAGGCAGCTAGAAATCTAGGCCCTGTAGAGCCTTTTATGAGGGTGCACAGTCCAGACGCGCGGCTTTAGGGGACAGAGCCTTGGGGGAGTCTCTGGATTCGCGCCGGGCCTTCAAAACCTTAGTGGAGAAGTGGGAGGACAGGCACACGCTGGACCTCCTCGTGCTGCCGGGGGCGGTGAAAGAAATCGTGCTGGATTTGGTAAAAGAATCTGGCCTTGGATCAAGCCCGAGGACGTCGCTAACGGATGAGAAAACAGGTGCAAAATCTCAGAAAAATGCGACTAAGCAAACACCCCTCGACCTAGGCAGCTAGAAATCTAGGCCCTGTAGAGCCTTTTCCAGCTGCCTGCTTATCGTCGATGTGTTCTAAAAGCGTAACCTTCACGAGAAGGGAATTTAAGGAAAGTTTTCGGAATTCACTGTCCTGGATTGATTGAAAATAACTTGCTGTTTTCAACAAAACTCACAGGTCCCTGCCTTCCTCCCCCCCCCCCCCCCCCCACAGTATGTATGGCTGTTCGCCTGCCGTTTAAGAAGGCGCCATGGACAGCGAGAGAAGCGGCGGCGCCGGGGACGGAGCGCCGGAGGTGGAGGACGAGTTTGCGTGCGCGGGGATGCTGCGGGGATCCCTGACCGCTCTGCGCGACACGGTGGAGCGCATTTTCAGGGTGGCCTTCGGCATCGGGGCGGACGACATGCCCCACGGCGACTCCGGGCAGATGTGGCTGAAGCTGAGAGGCCCCGCCGCCAACGTGAAGGCCGCCAAAGTAAGAGGAGCGCCGGGTTTTTATCCTGCGTCCAGCCGAATCCGTGCTCCCCGCCCCGATATTTGCCGAAGCTTTGTCCACAAGTTAAAAGAGTCGTGAACTGTGACACAGTCACACCCAAGGTCTGAAGAGCAACTGTTTATCAAAGCCATTCCAGTCACAGGTTTCTTTATAAAGTCATGTCCAGCAGACACAGCACAGCTTATTTTCACTGTATGACTTATTTTCACTGTATGACTTAAATGTGCATTAAAAAGGGAAAAAAGCATATTAGCAAAAAACATTTGCACAAAGGCATATCAAGGAAATTCAAAGGAAAAATAAACAATGGGATAATGATAATGAGAACAAATGTACACAGTATATTTAGAGAAACTGAGCATTAAAGTAACATTTAAAAGAAAAAAACTCTAACAGCAGCCAAATAAATAAAGTTATACTCAGAGTTGGACAATAACTAAGTCAATTTACCTGACTACTGTACTTTTTGAGAGTTTGATCTTCATTGAGTAGCCTTTAAAAAAAAAAACATTAATTTTGCTACACTTAATTTTAGTCATAATTTGAGGGAGCTACTTTTAATTTAACTGCAGTACTCTTTGACCAGGAGGATCAATACTTTTACCCAAGTAATAAAACTGAGTACTTTGTCCACAGCTGGTTATACATTTATTTGTTCTGGCAAAGGTTGCCCTAAAATGATATAGATACTCCAGGTTGCTATTTGGTAGTAACACACTATATCTTAGATGTATAAGGCTCATCTGGCAGTCAGTATGACAGAAAAAACAAATGGATTTAAGATCAATAAAGAATCAGCAGAAAATCTCTTACTCAAAACAAGAAGAGAGATTATTGGTGTTCGGTTTGCTTCCCAAAAACACGAACGTCAAAACTTAGGCTACGTTTTAAGCGCCATATTTTCAAGTGTACTTGTTGAGATTTGTCAAAGGTGCAACATTTAACCCTTTGATGCCGTTTGAGTGATTTTATGCTTTGTTAAAGAGGTAAAACGAAAAACTTAAGATTAAAGAAGGTAATTCTTTTCCATCCATTTTTTTCTGGGGTCAGGCCTTATGGCCAGTGTGCCACCCTCTCCAATGGGTTTCAGGCTTTTCCGAGCCTCTGCACACCAGATTGCGATGAAATGGATCCCTCCCAAACGCCGTTAAGCTCTGCACAGGCCTGCTAACCTCGCACTGGTATGACTCAGTTGTGCTGAGGCAGGGAAACACCTAAAACCTGCGGAACGGCCAGTCCCTTCTAGGAATGGAGTTTGACACCTCCAAAAAGATCAGCATTTGGAATTACACATAATATTCTCTGTTTTTGTGTAACGGAGGGGACATTTTGTTGTGCTTTGGTTTAGGGTTATGGGATTAAATGGAACTATATCTCCCACATATTGGCTGGCCAAGAGGTGAAGTAAACGACATTCTTTTAAACCATTTGCAGAGTCAGGGAATAAAGGGAGTGCACACACAAAGTCATCAAACATGTGACTTTGCGTTCAACCACTACAGGTTAAAGGTTTTGCCGCTCTAGAGCTGACTGTTCCGGCACCGTAGGTGTGTCTAGACAGTGCAAGCTGTGTGAGAATGAGCTTGATCGACAAGTCTCATGTAAGTTTCACTATGATATTCGCAGAGAGCCCGTGACACATGATTAATAACACCACGCTATGAAGTTGTTTGGTCCTCACACTATGCCACAAAACAAACAAACAACACTGCTGCATTACATGTTATCACCATCTTTTAGAACTTCTGTCTTTTCAAGACCTAGTTTGCTCTGATTAGTTAGTATTTACAGTAAACAGGGACGGAGCTCCCTCTGTTTTAAACAGTACCTCTCTTTGGTATGGATTTAAGGGCATTTTACCATCTGTGCTACAACATGCAGTGGAAGAGAGGGGAAACCCCCCCCACCCCCAGAGCACTGTCGCTTTTCGCTTCCTGTCTTTGTGTTGTCAGCTGCTCTTTTAGGTGCCTGCTAGTTTTTGGCTGTGTCGCGTTCCCATGCCCTTTTCTTTGAAGCCGATGCAGAAACGATGCACGCACCACTAAAAACATGGGTTGCAGCTTTTGTTTCCACAAGAGCTTCTATGTGTAAAGGAAGAATATGGGTTAAGTATGGGTGCACTTCAGGCATCGTTCAACCAATGAGGCAGAGAAAATGAAAGTGAAGATAATTTGTATCAATAGTGAATGACCTACTTTAGTTTTAATAATGAACTCTGATTCTGTTGAGATTGCCATAAAAGTGGTAATAGTGTGTAAAAGTGGATGTGTTAAACCCCAGAAACCCTAAAACGGAAATCCTTAAACCCTGAGACATAGTACGGACATGCACACTTAGAATATAATCAGATTTGTTCAGATTAAGAGTTGTGACTTCATCACATGGACCAATCACGAATGAAAAAAAGGCTACACTTGTGTTTAGTATTTAAAAAAACATTCATTATAAAACATTATAGATCATTTAGATGTCAACAAATTGTAGATGATAAAACCAAACTTGTGTATTACACAGCAAAAATTTCCAAAATATCTTCTGAAGTGTCTTATAATAAGGACGATACATAAAAGTCTGCATGCCGTCTAGATTTTTTCCATTGCTATCACAGTGCAGTCACTTTCACAACCCGACACTTAACACAGCACATCTCTGTCTTCTAGTTATTTGTGAAGGGACTTGTTAATCAAGAGGAGCAGCAGGAAGTTTCCTACCCCGCGGTCCTTCACTGCATCTTCTGTGGAGCCAGAGGGCTGTTCACCGACAGCCTGATCAGAAACACCTCAGCACATATTGTGGTAAGTGGCGCACACAGACATTACTGCTACCCAGACTGCCCACAAGGAACAGTGTGTGTCCCTTTTCACAGACATAGCAGCTGGTTGTATGGTCTTGTTGTCTTTCTTTCTTTTTTAGTTGATTTTTTCCCCTTTCTCTTTGTGTCTAAAAGATCTCTCTCCTTTCCACTGCTCTTCTTTTTTCCCTGTCCCTCTGTCAGGTTCGGCATTATTGGACACTTGTAAGTTTGGTAACAAAAATGAATAAATAAAGCAGTTTTGGGTAATAGAGGGGGGCTTTTCATTAATATGCCTCCCTTGGCAAAGCAATTTTGTTCAGAATAGCAAGTCCTTAATTTCCTGAGGGAGTCTTCCCAAGGGATCAATAAAGTACTGTCTAAGTCTAAGTCTAAGTCTAAGTTACTCAGATTTCAGTTTGGCTGCCATAAAGCTGAACAGGACAAGGTAAAAAAAAAGAAAAGAAAATAAAGAAAACATTTAAAAAGACATTACTGCTACAACTAACAGTCGTTTCCCTGAACTAATTCAGTCTGTGAAATCAGAATCAGAATACCGTACTTTATTAATCCCTTGCGGGAAATTCTTTATATCAGAAAATGTCCAAGAGGAACACAGATACAGAGAAATGAGAAATAAATAAGAGAAGTGCAATTAACAGTGGGTGCATTATTTAGTTTGAGTTGGACAATCTTAAAGAAACTGACTATTTCAGATCCCTGTAGGGATGATGACAGGGACATTTTGAAAGTGCTTGCAAAGCCATTACTGACTAATTAAAACTGAGTTGCATTGCTGGGACATTAAACGCCCACAATGGGAGGATCGAAACAATGTCTTGTCAGGTTGGTGCGTCATGCTTTGGTTGTTATTCATGAAATATCTAAAAATGAGACTCTAGTGATTACAACAAAAAATACACTATTAGTCAATATTAGCCTTACATAATCAGCTAAAATGTTGTCACATGTCTTCAGGAAATTCTCATTGTAAAACCACAAAGTGTTCACTGGGAAGTTTTTTTTATTAAACGTGGTTTGTTGGAAGTCAGAAAAAAACTGGGCTTTTTTGACGTCTTTCTTTTCCGCTGTTGCAGGGGATACAAGTTGGGAAATAAACGTCATTGATGTGTCTTTCCCTCTTTGTGGTCCTTACCATAAAGGTTCTTTTTCCTAGAAATAATGCATCGCTTTCCAGAGCTGAAAAAATGTATTTTGTTTCAAATCTTTCAGGCTCTTGTTACATCTTTACCTTGCGGTCATGAAGAGGAGCCAGATTAATGTTCTTCTGCTCTGTTTTGCTATGACTGAACAGGTTGGCTCACCTGGATTCCTGCTCATATCAGGTCTGGCGGAGCCGGTGGTGCGAGCCTACTCCCTTATTGCAGATCTAGTGGCGAGGTATGAGGGCGCCCAGTCCAGACGCGCGGCTTTAGGGGACAGAGCCTTGGGGGAGTCTCTGGATTCGCGCCGGGCCTTCAAAACCTTAGTGGAGAAGTGGGAGGACAGGCACACGCTGGACCTCCTCGTGCTGCCGGGGACGGTGAAAGAAATCGTGCTGGATTTGGTAAAAGAATCTGGCCTTGGATCGAGCCCGAGGACGTCGCTAACGGATGAGAAAACAGGTGCAAAATCTCAGAAAAATGCGACTAAGCAAACACCCCTCAACCCTTCCAGCTACACTGACAGATGGGCTGAAAGGTTTTGGAAAGACTCTGCTGAGGAACCTTTCTTTTCTTTCTATCTTATTTCTCCTCCACAGGCACGAGAGGGAGGGCAGAGGGGGCCGAGGAAAGACTCCTGCCCCCTCCACAGGAGGTGGGAAAAGATGAACAGTTCCAACAACAGAGGACGTTGGACACCGAGGGCCGCAAAGAGGAACAAGAGGATAGAGAACAGGACCTGCATTTGTCAATGGGAAACAAGGAGTTCTGGCTACTTTTGAAGTTTTTCACAGCTATGGGGTACACGGAGGACGTCGTGAAACGGGTCCTCGCGAGGACTGGACCTAAGGAAGCATCGCAGATTCTGGACTTGGTCCAGCAGGAGCAGGATCACAGCGACCGGGAGCAGGCGCCTTGCTGCGTTCCGGGCCCGAAAAATCCAGAAAGCGTTGGTTCGAACCAGGTTAACAAGCCCTGCGAAACAGAGCACACGGAGGACGAAGGTACTGCCGCGGGAGGAGGTAAGGCTACGGGTTGTAATGGAGAAATAATTCGGGAGGGGGGTGAAGAGGGGGCGGCTGGAGGGAGAGACTGCAGCATGGAGCCGGGTCAGATAGAAAGAGAGGAGGACTTTGTCTTGGGGGTGGTGAAAAAAGCAGCTGTGAGCTGCGGGTACAGCGAGCAGAACGTAGCCAAAGTTTACAACATGGTGCCGGATGGCTCCACTCGCCAGCTGCTCCTGGAGCTTCAGAGAGAGGGGGGCCGGCAGGCGGATGGCTTCAGGGAGGAGCCCAGAGAGATTGACGATGTGGTGTACGACAAAGAAGGGCCCAAAGCTGCACCAGCCGAAGCAAGGGGAGAATTCGAACGTTCCGGTCCTGAGGAAGAAAGGAAATCCCATGAGAAAGGACAGGTCCGGGTGCCGGACCTTTCTGGACTGGCCGCGGAAGCAGATTTGGCTATTTGGACCGGCAAACCGCAGCAGCTGCCTTTATTAAGCCAATACACTCCTCAGCCAACTCAATGGCAGCCTTTGAAACCCCAGGAACCTCACAAAGTCGCCCTGTCCGAGGTCAAGGGGCCGCCCATGCCTATTTACTCCTCATCTCTCGATCCAGTTACTCTGAACTTTCAATCCAACAAGCAACACGGCCATACCAGACACTGGGCCGATCCACCCATGCCGAAACCAAACCATCAACCCCACGGCAACTCCTCGACCCCAAAACACCATTCTTCAATTTCCATAAAACAAGCGCTTCAAGCTCAGTCGCCCTTCGTCTTCGGCGATCGGCCCCCCTCCGGCTTCGTGTCCCCCTCCTCGGTGGTAGTGACCGGGGAGCAGCGATTCCTGGAGGGACTGCAGACTTCCTTTGAGCTCAAACTGACAGATGAGCCCGGAGACCCAAAACTGAGGACAATAATCATTGATGGGAGCAACGTCGCTATGAGGTGCGTGAGTAACATATGTTGTTGAAGTGGATAGTTACCCACATAGGTTTTTAGGGTTGAAGATTAACAATTACTTTTCTTAAACGCAAGTTCAATGAAACCATATCCGTTGTCGTCCTATTGGCTCATTTGTTGGTGTAGTGCTGAGTTTATCTGCCTGTCGCTGCCTCTGGCCACCCTAACGAAATAATCACGATAAAATTGATTGTGTAACCATATTCAGGTCATCATACAAACCAATACAGTAATAACAACCTGAATCTTAAACTCTGTTGGCATGGGTAGAATATTCATCTGCTTTAAAAACTTTAGACATTAGTTTAAGATTAGTTTTAAAACATTGGTTGCTTAGTTACCAATCACCTGCGATATCAACTGCTTTGAATAATTGACTAGATAAGTGAACCCATATGATTTCTTCGAATTGACGCACCTTTTACTAAAGGGCTTCACACTAAAGTGTTAACATTTGTCATTCACGGAAGAGAGCTGAGCCTAGGATGGCGTCTTCACCTCCAAAGATCCATCCGGCCATCCCAAAAAGTTTGATTTTGTCAGGAAACTTGACATTTTTTCCCTCCACGTCTTTTACAGTCACGGGTTGGGTCATTTCTTCTCCTGCCGGGGAATCGCTCTCGCCGTCCAGCACTTCTGGGACCGAGGTCACCGCCACATCAGCGCTCTGCTGCCCCAATGGAGGCAAAAGAATGACCCCAGGATTAAAGGTATTTTAAACCTTTGTAGCACGAATGTCATTTAATTCAGGTCACAGGTAAAGTAGTTCAGCGCTGTGTTCTAACTGACAAAGCTCCCTGACCATCTCCACTAGAAAGAGCCCTGATTTCCAGGTGTGATGGACATTTATGGTCTTGGGCTGGACGCAACCTAGTCTTATTGGCCAGTAACCTCTGACATGAACATGAACGGGCCAGCTAAACAGGCCTAATTTGAACAGCTTTTGCCCCACTGAGTCAAAAGCTGTTTAAAGTTCAAAGGGACAGTCCCTTCTATTGACTGTAGTAAAATGGGTTTTAATGGACCATATGACAAATAAGCTGACTATGGGAATTTTGCCAATGTGGGAGTAAATTGAACTATCTTCTTGAATTAGTGTGTTTCGCATCAGATGAGCACATCCGGCTGACTGCAAACGAAAGCTAACACTGACGGTGCTAAACTTC
This sequence comes from Menidia menidia, assembly GCA_907169785.1. NCBI lineage: Eukaryota > Metazoa > Chordata > Actinopteri > Atheriniformes > Atherinopsidae > Menidia > Menidia menidia. Next base: position 10,952,721 of record CAJRST010014446.1, on the reverse strand, counting down.
GCAAAACACCGGAGTCCCAGTGAAAAACTTTAGCCTCCATCTTCTAGCTTCTTAAAAGTCACATTCCAATTTTCTGATGAAAGGTTTAACTGATTTTTCTTTTTATGAAACGGCTGATTAGCGACCCAGCTAGTTCACCTTTTACCATTTAAACAAAGCAGAGTAAATACGCTAAACGCAGTAATCATTTACATTCATGTAATTCTGAGGTCTGGCTCCAGAATACAACCCTATTCAAGGGGGAGGCTCAGCAAATAACAACGCATTTATTGAAATGATAGAAATCATTTAAAAAACTCATGACTTGCCGCAGGCAGACGCATCTCATTTAGTTTCATCGACAAACTAAAGTCAAATCGGACAGGAAAACCCACCATTTTTCGTTTTTGCTGTACAAAAAACAAAGGGGATTCTCCATTTGTACCTTTTCAGACGTTCATGGCTCTGCTGGCACTGCCGCAAACTCGGTTTTGGTGGTTTCTCTTATAAATTACATCCTCACCGAAATACGGGCCGACAGACACAAGCATGAGACTATAATGGGCGTTTACAAGATTTCTGATCACAGAAATAATGAAAAAATAATAAAATGGCCTGGCCGATCGGCTGCCGGCAGCCTGATGCGAACCTCGGTCGAGCAGGTGCTAAAACTCTGTTAGGAGGCGTCAGCCACAAATAGAAATGCAAAAAAAAAAACAAGTCGAGTCAAGCCGAGCCATGCTGAGGGGGAACATGTAGAAAACCCCCCCAAAAGGGCATCTCCTGTATTATGAAATGTTTGTGGTCATGCATTTGTATACACGGATTGTGCTCACGATGATGATATGTGCAAGACTTGAGTTTGCATTTGTGTTGAGAAAGCAGACTTTTGAAAATTGTAACATATTTTTAGTTTTCAAAGAACTTACAAGAAACAAGTTAAGAAATTCCAGTGCAATGATAAGATATATGGAATTTCATTCAAAGCAATCAAGTCCTTTCAGTTTGGTTCCATTAGTTTATTAAAGTGTCCTCCCTTTGTTTTAATACAGCTCCACATTCCACAGTTTGCTCTTTGAGGGTTTAAGTTGTGAGACTGTGCTTCCTTTTGTGTGTGTGTGTGTGTTTGTGTGTTTGCATGCCTTTCCAGAGAGAGAATAAAGTGGCTTGCGTTGTATTCTTAGACGCATTAAAGGGAGAGACAACTCAGGACCCAACCAGGCCTTGTGGAGTGCGCTTGCCAAGAATGTGGGCGTTTTCTGTTTGAGCAGACAAAACATCTTGTTGTTTGGTTCCCGCTTCTCAGAGCCGCGCTACCAGACGGAGCTCCAGAAGCTGGGCCTGCTCTCCTACACCCCCTCCAGGGAGGTCCACGGAAAGAGGATCAGCTCGTATGACGACAGGTGGCTGCGGTGTCACGGCGTAACGGTTTAGTTTGATATTAAACTTTTGTTTAACGCTCTTTTTTTTTTTTTCCCCTCCCACAGATTTATGCTGAAGCTGGCACAAGAGACAGGCGGAGTGATCGTTACCAATGACAACCTGAGAGACCTGTCCGATGAGTCCCCTGCATGGAGGGACATCATCAAAAAGAGGTAGACAAACATTTGAAGGAGAGCCAATTGATGTTTTCACCAACAAGGGCTGTCACATTTGTCTTCAAGAGCTTCAGATCAATTATAAATTAAACTAAGCAGCGGTTCTTAACCTGTTACCAAACCCTTCAGAGTTGGATTTTTAAATTTTTTTCATTAGTGCACAAAAAAAGTTATTTTGTTGTTTTTTTCCATAAACCCAATAAATCTTTGAATTTTCCATTGATATCCATCAATATCTTTACGTTTTTTTATGGCAAACCAGTGAAAATTAGTAAAAGTATTGTGCGAAAGACAAAAGTATTAAAAATGCATGCGGCAACCCTTGTGGCTGGAATAGACACACACACACCCAGACACACACACACACACACACACACACACACACAGCTCCTCTGAACTGACTCACCAAACCCCTGGGATTCTACCAAACTCAGGTTAAGAGCCACTGCCACTAAAGCGTGCGTCTTTTTAAGAGAAGTTAACCCCCTTTTGTTGCTTCCTCAGTCTTCTTCAATACACTTTTGTCGGGGATCTGTTCATGATTCCCGATGACCCCCTGGGCAGAGGGGGACCTCACCTGGATGACTTCCTCCGCTCAGAGCACAGGTAATAAACCAGTTAGATGTATATGATCTTTTAAGACAATCCAGCCTGTTTGCGTGTGTCGTTCCAAGATGGTGGAACGACCTACCAAGCGCCACAAGAACAGCAGAGTCCCTGTCTGTCTTCAAGAAACTCTTGAAGACCCACCTCTTCAAAGAGTATCTCCTATCCTAATCCTAACCCGTACCTCTACCCCCTTACAACTCCTTCTGTAGTCCCTCTACCTCTATCTCTTGCTGTCACCATTGACTCTGATCAGTGTTTCTCCTCTATATAGCTTATTGTCATAGTGATGAGAAATGTAATATTGTGTCTACTCTGTAAGTCGCTTTGGATAAAAGCGTCTGCCAAATGCATAAACATAAACATAAACATATGTGTTGTATCACTTGTAGCGTAGTCATTTAAAAAGAGATCTGGATTTGGCTGTCACTGTTTTCTGAATTCGCGTTTTCCCCTTTCAGAGGCCCCGATCCACGAAACCACTCCTTCGCTGGTCCGGCCACTGCTTCCTCTTCCCATAAACCTCCGCGCTCCCAGACCGAGATCTTAAACTTCCGGGACCGGACGCCCGGGGTTGCGCTGGAGGCCTCGGGGGGACGTGGCCGGGGTAAGGGCGGGGCACAGGGAAAGGGCTGGGACCAGGGGCACCGGCACGGGCAGCTGGAGGCAAACAGGACTCCGGAGGAGACGGCCGGCCTCAGGGACGACCTGTCTCAGATTTTCCCCGGTCAGGACAACACGGTGACGCTGGTGCTGCAGTGCCACCTGGCGGAGAGAGACATAAACGTGCTGTCCGATCTCATCCTGCAGCAACAGGGGGACTAGCATCGCCTCCATTCGGTACATCCGCTTCCAATTCTGGATTTTTTTTCGCCAAGATTCGCCCACCCTCTCTCAGGGAAATGCGAATCGTTCGGATTTCCACCTATAAACAACTAAAGCAAAGTGTGATCTGCATGTATGCCGAATAGAAACAAATACTCTGCCAAACATTGGTGCCATAAAAATGGTCCACGCTCAATCTTAGGGCAAGGCAGCCTTTCCCAAATGTACCATGATCAGCTGTGTTTTACCACTTATGCCTCCCTTCTGCCACCTCTGCCGCACTGCTCCTGGTCTTAAAAGAAAGTATTTTGCGCCTAATTTATATATTTTTTAAGTGTCGGACACTCTAAATGAGTTCCAGCTGCAAAGTTTGCAGCAGTGTTGACTTCAGTAAATGTTGGTTTATGTGCTCTGTAAAAAGTGCACATAAAAAGAGTGCTTTGTAAAAAAGAATGATTTCACAAATGCTTTTTTTATCCCTTAAACAGCTTTAATTTGAACAAAGCAAGCACTCTTTGTTCCAATGTGGAAGTTTTAAAGTACAGTTCCTGCCACTGTTCGTCCAGTGTAAGAATTTGCCTTCCGATCTGCTGCTTTGAAGCCTTATTCTCTCAAAGTTTTCCTTCATGTGGGAGGAAAATGGGAAACAGCACCGTGAGATTCTTTCTTTCCCCCATTGTCCAAAATATCAAAGAAGTGATAGCAAAAGTGATGAAGATGTTCCAAAAGGAAGCTAAAAAAATACGGTAATAATTATGGCAGTCTTTGGATGATTAGCAAGCCAATAAAGACGCTGCGGAAGAAAATGAACACAAATTAGGAATAGCACAAAAGAAATGTGGAAATATGCAATGTGGAAAAATAGATTAAACGCAGAAAATTCTAAATTAAATTTCACACATTTTATTTCTTTTTCTGAATAAACTGGATAAGGTTAATAATTTTATGTTTTTCATGTTCTTTGCAGAGTTATTGTTTTGGAACTCCTGTTATTCGATACATCTTTGTCTTTGTTTGATGAGTTATTGATGGACGGACCTGGCATGCAGCTCTTTATAAAAGCCACTTTTTTGTGTTTGCTGAAGAACTGTCGATTGTCAAATAGATCCTGATGGACAGATCTAAATCTAATTCTGCAGTTCTTTAGCCACAGCAGCTGGATGTGTACTATCCTCAGTACAACTTCAACTTTCGTCTTTTAAATCATTTTAAAAGTTGATTTTCTTCTTGTGCTTTACACTGACCAAACCTAAAGAATAATAATAATAATAAAAACTCTTCATTCTTAGCTTTAAGGCAGTCTGTAAGTTCGTGAAAGAAAGGGAGTGGCCCTTTTCCAAAGCTGCTCAAAGGATTTGGAGATTTGAGTCTTCTTCTCTTACTCTTTTTTTTATAATATTGGAGAATTTCTTTTCAATCTGCTGGGTGTAATCACCAGTTTCTTCTTGTGTGACTTGTCTTTTTTTTAAGTACTTTGAATGACTCCCACCGTCTTTCTTCAACCTCCTGACACTTTCCAACAAGGTGACAGATAAATGCCGCAGACGAGCTGAGAGGAGATTTCTCTCTTTGGCTTTTAAACTGGACACTGGAGACGAGCACATAAAGACTGTAAAAATCTGACAATCTTTGGATCTTTAGAATTGGGTAATCATCCCATCCTCTGAGATGGTGTCCTCTGTGTGTGCCTTAATATCTGAGAAAGATGTAGTAATTGTGTGGATTGTGTTTTTGCAGTCATATTTTTCTTAAGGAATCAGGTTTCAGATGGAGGGTGATAGCATGATAAGAGACATAATATAAAAAGGACGTTTTTTCAGGGTTTTTTTTTTTGTCTGGCACGTTTAACAGCTCTTTTTCGATTTTTCTTTTGCCTAAACTAAAGGAGTAATGGGAAAATGGACGGTGTAGGGTGTTGCTGTGGAAATGGAGAACCAGGCTTTTGTACATGCTATGCACTTGATTCTATTATTTTAACTTATTGTATCGGGGCCTTATGGCTTCACAGTGTTTGGTGATAAGTCACACAAGGTGTGACTGGACGTACAAAGGAATTATCCAAAGAAGACACCACACTGAGAATGACTTTTCCGGCGTGTTTCTAACTGAGAATCAAATCTGACTCATGTGAGATAATCTTATTTCAACTGTTTATATGTGTTCGTTTTAAGAACTTAATAAAATATGTTTTTAGGGACTAAATACTATTTGTGTGTTTTAAGTATTACCGGTAAAACTTGTAAAACTGTTTTTAGTCATCTCTTGTGTCTCATGATCAGCTAATTTAAAAATGAAAATGGGAAGAACTCAGAAGTTCTTTAAGTTTTTGCTGCCCTGGTTATGATTCATACATGATCATTTCCTAAGAAATATCCTGAGGACCAATGCTGCAGTATCCCCCATCAGTCACGAAGGTTTGCATCATGATCCAGTAGGCGAGTAATCAACTTTGTTCTAAAATAAATGCTTTTTTTGTTGTCGTCGTTATAAAAAATTCCCAGATCACTTACAAACAAGGGATCATATTTGTTGTCCAGTGGATGAATAGCCTGTCACATATTCGTTTATAAGCCAGGTTTTGGAATTTGACTACAAAAAGAGTATCTGTTTCATTTTGCATATCGCAGGCAGTTCGGTTGAATGACTGTTAGCTGAATCCAAAGGTCAGAGGTTTGGAAAAACACACGTACAACAACAGGATGCTTTGTGAAGGACGCTGGACAACACGGACACAAGGTGTCGACTCTGAATTAATTCAGCGACTAATCACCGTTTGGACTGCAAGCGTCTCACAGCTCTGAACATCAACCAAAAACTGAATTGCCCACTTGTCAACTGTCACATGGAACAGATTGCTGTTCATCTGAATTCCCACCAGAGGTCAAACTTTACCACCGTTTGTCTGAAAACAGGACGAACGCCATAAAGTGGCATATATGTATACTTATATCTATATTTATCTTTATATATCGATACATTATAGATATATATATTTGTATGTATTGCTGTATGTTGTAAACAGAACTGAAAAGGCCCATTGTTTCTCACTTCTGTGTTTCTCTTTTGTGTATAAGGAAGTTCTCCCTGTAAGTCGCAAGCACAGTAACTGGAACAGGCCCTCTTTGGATCCAGCAACCAAAACACAATGCCTGAATAAGGTTGTGTGTTTTAGAGAAGAATGACATTGTCTGTTGTGTACGTTACAGAGTAAGCTCGGCTTAACTTTGTAGAGACGTTGCAAAAACATGGATCAACAGTTTGGAGATCATTTTAATTGGTGGATGGAAGATCAAGAAAGTTGGCAACAAAAAAATGTCTCAAACTGTGTATCTGTTTGTCGTATTTTTTCCGGCACCCTTTCCTCCATCATTCGCCTCCTCCGGCTTTCATTTTGTTGTTGGGACGTTTTGTTTTGTGTTTGGGTGACGCGCACAGAAAGGAGAGCGGGACACATGTCTGGTAGTTGTGTTTGCACAGGAAGACTTCTCCCTTTTGAACTTCACAGAGGAGCACAGTGCTGAGTCTTTCCGAGAATAGAACCACACCAAACCGGTTTAGTGAGGTTCTCAACAACAGAGAAAAGGGACCGCGCATCTATTTTGGGAACATCCTGAGCGAGACAGTTTTCAACAGGCTTCGGAGCAAAATTGGAGGCTTAAAGGCCGCTTAAACAAGTCTTCTGTTATACAATACGCATTCAAGTTTGTGGCCATGCACTGAGAGGCAGTGGGCAGTGCATTGATGGAGGGGCACAGCTAGGACAATCAAACAAAAAAGAAAAAAGAGCAGAACATTTTTGTTATTAGGTTATTCTTAAAATCTTCTCGGAGTGAAACAGTGGTGTGGCCTCACAGCGGGATGGTTTCCCGGGGTTGAGTGTGTGGACTTTGTATGTTTTCTGGAGAGACCCCACGCATCCAGCGACTGCACACATTGCAAAAAAAAAAAACACACACACAAAAAAACAGAAGCTGCACCATCATACAACCTTATTAACGTGTGTGTTTGCCTGTGTCGTAAAATACTTTTACTGGCGACATGGGGAAATATTAATAAACCAATAAAGCTATGTGACCCGAGAAAGGTAAACAAGAGAGATAGGGGGCAGAGGAGCTCAGGAAGAATAAATTTAGCTTTCACGTTGTCACGGAACCATTGTTGTATCAACGTGTTGCATTGTGTATGATCTCTTACCTCACACTGCATATTTACATAGTTAAAGCAGACCTGCGGTTCTATTTGCAATGAATAGTCTTCAAACTTTTTTATTACGTTTCATCCTCGTGATACGAAGAATAAACGTTATCTGGCATGGATTTAAAAGGCACTTGCATTGCTTATTAGTTATAGTCAGCATGTGATGATGCTAAATCAAGCTAGTCCCTGAGTCAAAGGCTTGTCCTACCATTGCACCTTATTTGCTTTATCCACACACCTGGTCTTGTTGAATGCTTGTATTTGTGTTTCCATTTAATCTCCAGGCCCATCTCAAATTTTGCACTGCCTTTATTTAATCTTCTCTCTCTTTTTCCTTCACGCTTGCACTGATTTGTTCTTATCTTTGCAGCATTATTTTCTTGTCTTTGCAGCTTGTTATTTGTTCGTTGCATCTAATCTTGGCACTGATGAGTATTTGTCTTTGCACAGTTCTTATCTTGTGCAAATCCAAGATGTTGCACTATTGCTGTCAAGCACTGAAGATTTTGAAATGGGAATGTTTGTTATTTGTGAGCAGTACCATCTGCCACCTTCCGACTGCCCTAAAATTAGCATTACTTAGCACGACAAGGTTGTGAAAGATCCCCATTCTGACCGTTTCCATTTTCAAAGGAAAGCACAGCAAAGCACTGTTTTGAAAAGTTGCAATAAGTGGCCATTTTACAGCATTTAATAAAAGAGTTTGTTTCAGGGAAATTTCATGAAGTGTTTTTAGCTGAAGAATTAGCCATGAAACTCAATGTTTAAAAACAAACACAAAGCTACATGTTTTTTTTAAATAGAAATATCCAAAGGTATGTCAGATTTTCATATACTTATTTGATGATTATTTTAAAACACTTCAAAATAATGAATGGCATGTGTTGTATAACTCATATTGATCAACCTCAGGCATATCTGTAATTTGTGTTATGTATATCTCAGTATTAACTATATATTCTTTGAATAATTTAAAAAGTAAGTCAACATACTATCGGGACACCAGCCCTGACAGCAGCTTCAGTCCGACCTCTGACCCTTCGTCCCTCTCCATCTCTCTTCTTCTCTGTTTACCCACCTCCTCCTATTTGCGTTGCCGCTGGACCAGAGCGCTCTGGCTCGAGTCCGCGTGCGCACGCCCACGCGCTCACACACCTGCCTCGCGCCCCTACGCCGAGTCTTCCCCTTCAGTGGCTCGTGCCCCGAACGAGACTCGGAACTTTCTTTCTAGCGGCGGTTGCCCGCGGACGAGAAGGGGTCGTTTCGGACGGATAGTTTAGCCTTTCGTTCGGGTAAACTTTCCTCTTTGCGCTGCGCCTCGACGATAAAAAAGGATAAAGGAGGAAGCGGAGTGACAAAAAAACAAAAAAAAAACAGCGGGGAATTTTAACCTGTAAGAGGAACAAACTTAGTTGAAAGCGACGAAGTCCAACGATAACATCAATGAACGATGAGGTAAGCTTAACGTATGTATTTGTAAGGTGTTAACGCATTTTAGGTGGGAATTCTTGAGCTTTTCAACCAAAGCCGATGTATAAAAAAAATAAGACATGGTTCCTTGACTTTATGTCACCAACATAAGTTTTTTGTTTGGGGTTTTTAATTAAATTTGTTTAAATACACGGGGTCATTCAACTATATGTTTAGCTAACCCAGGAATGGTCCCAATGGCGTTTTTATGCGCCTGCTTCCGTCTTAAAGTATGCCATCTGGTCTGGTTTTCCATGGCTTTCTATGAATGCTGTTTTTACTATACCAGCAGCATCTATTGTCATTCATGTTAGACTTTAAAATGTCAGCGTTTTAAGAAGTTTTTTAACTTTAAGATACCATAAGCGAGCTTATACAGGAATCAGAGGCATGCATTCCTTTTCTGCCCTTCTGATTTTTTTCCGCTGCTACTTATGTTTTTTTTTAACGATATTCGATTGTTTTTCAATGTGGGACTATCGATGGGTCTGTTCTCTTGTAATGTTGATAATTTTCTTACATGTCCAGTCCTGCTTTATGTCTAAAGCATTTTACATACTAGAAAGACCAAGGTGCTTTGCAGATTACCAAAAAACATTCATATGACAAATACCCTTTATAGCCACAGTAACATAGCATATTTAGGTCCAAAAGTCTTAAAAACAAGTAGAACTTCAGTAAAAACTCAAATAAAATAAGCACAAATTGAAATCGACAGTCTCAAAGGCCCTTTTTAAGATTACATTTTGAAAGTCTTATGTCACCTAGGTGAATTTGTGTCTACAATTAGTGTTTACCAAATCTTTAAAAAAATTTCTGGTCACATGCTATCCACCTGAAGACGGTTATTGTTTTTACCCCGAAAAAAGGTAATCACAGCTTTACTGGATTGGGTTTGATCTGACCAAGTTCTGGAAAACCACTTCTGTTTTTGACAAGCAGAATGGAGTAATGAAACCAGCAAAAAAAGGGGAAAAGGATACCAACTGAGGAGTGGTTCACTAAAGTGAGAGCAGTATGTGAGCAGCCATTACAACACAGTGCAAAAGAAGTGTGTTTGTGTTTAATATTTACAGTATCCTTGTATAAAAGGTGTCCAGATTATCTCTAATATCCAGTATACCGGACTTATTGAGATGTATCCTGTAACCCCTCTTCAACTGGACTCTCATTTCAGATACATATGTTTAACATAATAAAAACAGTTGTAATCCAGTATTTTAGTGACTTCGATGGGGTGATAAATTCAGGCTACAGAGAATGGGAAACGCAAGGAAATCTACATGTTCTAAACCCCTCCATAGTCTTTAAGGAAAACCTATAAGGGCATAAATTAAAGCAAAAAAAACAAAAATGCAGAAATCATCCCCTTCTTTAAGGCCCCAATTAAGGGTGTAGGCAGCATTTGACTGCATTTGACCAAATGCAGCTCATTAACTGATCATTTTCAAGTGTGAGCCCCTCTATAAAAGCCCAGGTTTGGGTAGTGTGCTGCTCTATAGCATTCAGGTGTGTGTTAGCTAAAGGCCATTGAGGAAATGCATCAGCATTGACCTTAAAAAAGCAATTGTTGCTGCCAATCAGTCTGAGAGGAGCTGTAAGGTCATTTCCAGAGAATAGGAAGTACATAATGCAGGGCTTGGTGATATACAAGAAAAGATCTCAGATTGTATATACTGTCATTTTAAGACTAGGCTTTCTTACAAATTTCTACCAATAACAGAATCTAGTTCAAATAAGTTTGGCTTTAATTTGATGACGGATTGTTGCAGTTTTCTTGAATATAAGATACAGCTAAACATACAAGCTTTGAAGCTTAGTTGTAAAATAAGATGGCTACATGTTTTCTGCTCTGAAGTTTTCAGCATGTGAATAAAACCAGGCTTTTCCAATGTAAAATGGACGTCAGATCTTCAGCCGTGTAAAATGCAACCATATCTCTGATTGCTTTATACCGGGCCTCTTCCTTATTATACTTTGAAAATAAGTCCCCTAATGCGATTTTTATCTGAGGGAGTTTGATGACTGCCTCTTTCGTTTGCATCTCGTAGGTAGCAGCTTGCCTCTGTTTGAGGTGTGGATATAAATTGGTTGTACTGCCTCCTTTGGTAGCAACAGCTTTGAAAAGTAGTTTTACAATATGTTGTTACTTGTTCTGAGACAGTGCATTAAGAAATGATTAAATATACAATGGTTCCATCGGACCCTACATATCTCAGTTAGGTTGAGTTCATAACTGTATGTTAAAAAAGTGTTTTTCTTTTTTTTTTAAACAAGAAAGCATATTTTTTTCTAAAAGAGAATAACAAGTTTGTTCAAAACAAACCAAATAAATTCTGTAACAATGTCCTTTAGGCGGTTGAGACCAAAATGGATTTTGAGCAGCCCCGTGAGAAAACCCAAACACAGCACATCATTACAGACAATGGTTTAATGGGTTGGGCATCTTTTAAAACCACTGAACTGTAGTCTTATAACAGGACAGTGATCCAGCAAAACAAAAAAAAGGCCAGCAAATCTTCATGACAATGGAGAAAGAAAAGCCTTTTAAAGTCCAGACCTCAGCCTCATTGATGTGACTTAGAGCTTCAGAGAGAAACCTTTCCCCACAAAGCTCAATGAACTGGAGCGACATTAGAGCAGAGTGGAAAACTTTTCCATAACAATGTTGGAGACAGATGGCGCCATGAAGAGAACAGGCACTAGTAATTACAGTTAAAGGCGTCTCTTCAAGTTACCAAATTATTTGATACACTAACCAGCTCATTTTGTTCACACTCACTTTAAACAAATAATAACAGGGATTAATAGATTCTGTGTTGTTCATCTAAGACTAAATGTATCTTATTTAGGTCTTGGGTAGAGTAAGATTAGTTTTAATCGCATCCTGAATACTAAATTCTGAGAACTGACAGGACATACTTTCTTTCTTACCTGACTGTAGGTGTCGAATACGGAAACGTGTTTCTAGTGTATTTAGGGTGAGTCACTGACATTTCATTCCAGCACGCACCTGAGCTCTGTGCCCTACGTATTTTGTACATGAGTGTGCGTCTCTGGAATAGAACCCACAGCCTGACGAACAAGTTTTTTTGCATAATGGGGAAATAACTAGAGGCACTCTGTCATTAAAAGGATATCAAACCATGGGCAAGGACAAGCTCATTGTTTCCCTTTTTGTTCAGACAGACGGCTGCCTCACAGCTAAAACTGACTTTTCTATTTGTTGATTGTGTTCCAGCCTTATTTATGTGTTTTCTGTTTTGTGTTTTCTGGCAGGAAATCAGTTCATCCTCCAAGTATGGCTCAATGCTCATCTAATGAGATTCTACTGGAGTTAAAGATTCCTTATCGACCCGAGGGACTTTAACAGATCAATGTGAGCTCAGTCGTAACTTTTACTTCCACCTTTAGCTTTGCAGTTGTGTTGTTAGCTTTGTCTCTTTTCAAATCAGAGGAGCTGGACTCCCTCATGAACGTTCTCCGAATCACCCGTTTTTGATGGTGTTAATTTATTAACCTGACAGATAGACAGCTTAAAAGCCCTTTAGCAACTCTTGACAAGAATATCAAGTTTTAAGCATTGCTCTGGTATGCATTTATCACATAGAAAGGCCAACAGAGAGCCAGGGAGAGCACGGCAACACCTTGAGAGAGCGTGAAATTCTTCCCACAAGCTCTGTTCACCATGCCAGACGAGTCCCAGGCTTCGCGGGACAGTTGTAAGCCTGATGGAGAAGCACCGCATGTGTCTTCGGTCCCGGACATTGTCGTCGTCTCCAGTGATGGAAAGGGCAAAGGTAATGCCCTCAAGCTGAATGACCTCAGAAACACAACAGACACCTTAAAAGAACCAAGAACCGCATCACAAAGGAGTGATGACGCTAGGAATCTATCGGTGGAGAGCCAGTCAGGACTCAGCGAATCCCAGGTCTCTGTGGAGGTGGGTGTGGTGAAAACAGCCCACGCCCTCGAACCTCTCGAGACCAATTCTTTGATTATAGGATCGGGATTGTCCTTGCTGAATGTTGATAACGATGAAGTGGGCTCAACCTGTGACAAGCCACCGAAGGAGGAAAGGCTCTCCCTGCAAAACAACAGCTGCACCGATTCAGACTACGGCAGTACAAAGTCCAGCCCTGGTTACGCTTGCACCAGTTTCAGCACTGATCTCTGTGATGAAGAGTTGCTGGAACTGAACCAAAAGTCATTTGAGAAGATGAACTCCCTCTCTCCTGTTAACCTGTCCGAGAACAGTTTGAAAACTTCCAAATCGGACAAAACAGTCATGCACGCTCTGGACGGTATCCTGGACGGCCCCAGAGCGGACCTTGTCGTCCAACCGAGCCGGGGAGACTCGGTCAGTTCAGCTGCGTTGCCTTCATTTCAAGTTAACCGAAGCCGAGACAGCATCGATGTTAGGTTGGATGAGGAGGATGGAGATGAAGACGGGCGAAGCACCGGATCAGGGTGGAGTGTGAAAGAGGGGGTGTGTTGCTGCTATCAGGCCTTCCACAGAGCTTTTCTACGGTGCGTAGAAGAGACCCCAACCATGTTGTCCGGCCTAGTGCTGTCGTTACTCTTCTGCGTGGTCATCATCATTGTCATCCCCACCACTGGAAGGGTGAGTTACAGTTTGTGTGTTTCTTTTAGAGAGGGAGCATGCTTTCAGCGTTAAATTTGCCTGCCTCATGCCTGTAACAGTACTGAGTAATGATTATTCCAGCATATGTATGATTTTCTCCAATAAATGGTGAAACAAAAGGTGTAATTGTCTAAGGAAACATCACCTTTTAGCTAAAATAAAAGCAGCAAATGTGAAGCACCTCATTAGTGTTCTTTCATTTAAAAATAAGAGCAAGGGGAAGATTATTTTTTGTCCTGTGTTGATGTTTTATGGCTAACGGGATTGATAACTTGCTGCTTTATAGTCAGAGGGGGTTCCTTTTAGGTTTTTTGCGTTTTTTGTTTTTAAAATGCATTAGTTCAGAGGTCAAAAACAACACTAAGAAAGTGGAGCATTGAAACCTGCTTTGCAAAACATTGCTTAAGACATTCCTGTGCTGGTGTCGTCTTTGGGATTCCTCTGTCCTGTAAATCAGGACAGTGAATTTAAAAATATCTTTAGGTCATTGGCACCAATTTGTGTTTAGAAAAAAACGTTTTGACCTTTCACAAGTGTGTTGCATATACTCGTTTTTACAGAACAGTCATTTTAACTATGAAAACTAAAAGTTTTTGGTTTTATACCAAACCTGACTCTGAAAGTTTCACTGCAGTTTCATTCACTCCAGCAGTTTTCACACAGCTAAGATGTTTATCTTTTATTCCATGGAGAATTCTCTCACTCTTGGTTCTTTAGTTCACTTCCCAGCACCTTAAAGACCACGTCGGGGCTCTGTCGGTGGTCTGTGTGGTTCTCTGCCTGAACGCCATCCTGCTCATCTTCCTGCCCTGGCTGGCCACGCTGAGACGCTGTGGAGGAGCACTGGCCCTCTTCGTCTGGGGCACACTGTACGTCACCGCCATAGTCTTCATATTCACGGGAGGACCTGTGACAGCATGGGAACAGGTGAGGAGATGGCAGAAAGAGAGGAAAAAAGCTTATTTTGTTTAAAAGATGATTAGTTTGGAACTCTTATGCTCTTTTTTTCACATGTCTTTCTTTTAGGTAGCATTTTTCCTCTTCCTCTCTGTAAGTGTGTACACTGTCCTGCCCCTCTCTCTGGCCTGGGCTCTCATGGTCGGTATAGGGACCAGTGTTACGCACATCATCATTATCAGCGTATATGTTCCTGTCACCAGCCCGGAGACACCAGACCTGGCTGTTCAGGTAAAGAATTCAGCCTTTGAACTCTTTTTAAACTATTTCAAACTGCACAATTGCAATTGAATTCTAATCAGAAGACCAGCGTCATAAATATCAGTTCAAGCGTAGATTGATGGTTCAGAGAGACAGTTCCAAAGCTTCATGACTGAATGAGAGCAGAGGGTTGTGAATAATCTGATCTAGAGATTTATACACCTTTTTGCATGTGCATCAACAACGCAGCCATATTCAAATGTTACGTGAAGTTCCTGTCGGCCTTCACAGTGGCATTTTGTACTGTGTGACCAAAAGCTGGAAAAGATGTAAATGATCAAAAATCCCTCTTACTGTTCATCCAAGAGGTCCAAAAGCAGTCCATACGCAGTTATTTGTTTGTGCAAAATAGTCCTCCTGTCATAACACATTTCAGTGTCCGCTGATGCAAATGAGCCTGTTTTACATGCTATTCCTCTGTAGTAGTTCAGCTGCTTCCCTGTGTCCTCTGTGACCCTTTGAAAACCTCCCGTTCTTGTCTCTTCCCTCCCAGCTTGTGGCCAATGCTGTGCTGCTTTTGTGTGTGAACGGAATCGGGATCTTTCACCTGTGGATGACCGAGCACGATCTCAGGATATCCAATCAGAAGAGGGAACAGTTCAGTGCCATTCGGTCCCAGAAGGAAGTCAAAAAATATCAGCAGGTTAAAATTCTTTCTTTGTAAACAGTTTAGAAAAAGGGTTCCATACTTTTCTCTACATTTTCTGTAGTTATTATGAGGATATCGGAAGACTGCTTTAGAAATTAGCTTCTAGGGATGATGTAATTTAAAAGGCTTCATGTTGTTTGGTTTATTTCATACAGCCACTCTCTTGATTTCTGCTTATGTCATTTACTCTGAATTTAAAATCGTTATGTGTAATCGCTCTCATTAAACGACTCTCTACATGGACAGCCATGGCTTGCTACGCGTATGCTTTTCTTGCGATTAGGTCAATAGATTAATCATTCACTTGTCTGAAGCTCAGCAGCAATAGATTAAGCAAACCCAAATGGATACCATTCATAGCGAGCAAACAGAGATGAAACACGATCCACTGAGTCAACATGACATGGCTTCAAGGAGGCCACCTGTTTCTTTTACAGGCTCTGTGGACAGATGTAGGGTAGAAATCCAATGACCCGCTGCACATGTTCTCACAAGCCTGTCACCCACCTTCTCCTCACACATGCACTCACCCTCATCCCTTGTGTTTCCTCGGCAACAGGAGCGGCTCCTCCTTTCAGTGTTGCCACGCTACATCGCCGTGGAGATTAAAACGCAGGTGATTAAGAGGCTGTCCGAACCCAAGACCGATAAAGGGAAAGAAACCAACCCCAACAACTTTCACAGCCTTTACATCCGCCAGCATAAAGACGTCAGGTGATGATTGACGGCGATGTTGACGAACGAATTACAGTGCTGCGTAGTTCTGATTGGTTAATTAATTACAGTAGTATTCATAGACCTTTTTGTTATAGGCTTACCTTTAAACATCAAAGTTAAAAGTTCTCAGAGATTTTCTGTACTTCCTTCAATGTTCATAACTAGAACACATGTATAACAGTTGTTTGTGGGTCTGTGCAGCATCCTGTACGCAGACATTGTGGGCTTCACGAAGCTGGCAAGTACATGCACACCCGAGGAGCTGGTGGCTGTGCTCAACAAGCTTTTTGGCAAATTTGACGACATTGCAAAGGTAAGTATTCCCCGCTTAACCCAAAAAAAGAAAGAAAGAGGTTTTTGTAGCTCTAAACTCTACACCTTTTCTCCTGTGTTTCATTCAACGTGCAGAAGAATGGGTGCCTTCGCATAAAGATCCTGGGTGACTGCTACTATTGTGTGTCCGGGCTGCCTGACCCCATTCCCACCCACGCTAGGAACTGCGTTCAGATGGGGCTGGACATGTGCACGGCCATCAGGTCCATTTCTCTGAGTTTTACCTGAAGCCTGACTGTTGACTTCACAGTTTCTGTGAACCAATGATTTCTTCAAACTGATGTGAACGGGCTGTAAAATGCAAAAAAAACTCAATCTCCCTCTTGATTTCTGGTATACGGCAAAAAACTTTTCAGTTTGAATCTAGTGTTACTTCACTCCATCCTTAATTTGATTTACCTAGTTTGTTTCTTTCATTGAAATATTCCATGCTTATATCCACATTTGGTTCTCTTGTAATTGTTTTAACTGTAATTATGAGTTTTGATAAATTTAATTCTGATATAATGAATGTTGTCTTTGTTTAAAGATATAAAATCAATCAAATGGAGGACAGAATTGAATTCGTTTCAAGTGTGTCTGTGACAGTTTTGCTTCATTTGAATTTACAGCTAACACTTAAAATGAGCTCTAAAGCACGCTAAAACATGAAGGAAACACACTGCTTTTCTGATTCTGACTTTGTGCCGGCGCTACAGTAAACTGCGTGAGGCCACGGGGGTGGAAATCAGCATGAGGGTCGGCGTTCACACTGGCAACGTGCTTTGCGGCGTGATCGGCCTACAGAAGTGGCAGTACGACGTGTGGTCCCACGATGTCACTTTAGCCAACCACATGGAGTCAGGGGGTCTTCCTGAGTGAGAAAAACGAGATCTTCAAAAAGAAAAAAATTGTTTTATAATAATATATTTGTTTTTACATTATACTTTGTTTTGTTTTTTTGGAATTTCTTCCAATTTTGTTGTAATGATGATTTAAACAGGCGGGTCCACATCACAGAGGAAACACTGCAGCATTTGAATGATGCATACCAAGTGGAGGATGGGGATGGGGGGAGTCGGGATCCTCTTCTTAAAGGAAGAAAAACATACCTAGTGATTGACCCCCACAAGTCAGACAGCGTTTCCCGGAGGTTTAAAACAGTGAGTGTCATTAAGCGAGCTAAATTGTAGTTGTGGGATTATTTTTTATTAGACAGAATAAAAGGGTACATGTAATAATTGGTTAAAATAAGGGGGCAAGTTACTTTTATCTGATTACTCTTATGAAAGAAGACAATTTAAAACAGGAAAGTACTTTTTCTGTGCGCATTGAATGCAAATCTTTGCGCAAAAGTGATCTTAAGCAAGACAGAAATCACTGAATGTCTTAGTTTATGGTGTCCTTGAGGATCTTGGTAAAGAGCAGAACGTGGTGTGTAATGAATGCCAGGTTAAAAACGTGGCTTTCCTGGCTGTTTCAGGCCAACAATTTGGAGACGGGGGAGAACAGGCAGCGGGCGTCGGTGCGGATGTCTCAGTACCTCCAGTCCTGGCAGACTATCCACCCTTTCGCAGACCTCAGCAACCCCGACACCAAGCGCCACAAGAAGTCCATCATCCCCATCAAAGACGTGATGAAACGGTCGCAGCTGCCCGCAGTAAGTGTGCTCTCACACCATTTCTAGGCCATATCTGATCATCAATTCTGTTGCATGTTTGAGCCAAATAATGAAGCTTCTGATTCTTACGTGTCTTTTTAAATCAGAATAGACCACCGTCTAATGACAAACCCAATGGGTAAGTCCGTCATTAATGTGTGAGCTGTGTGAAGATTTTTTTGCAAACAAAATCTGTTGTCCAAGAAAGCCTGTGACTCAAAAGCCATTGCAAATGCTGTGTTTTAGTGTCCCTGTGGACAACCGTGTCAGAGGCTCTCTGGACCCGTTAGACACTGCAGTGTAAGTGTGCCCTCCTGTTAGCTTCTCTTAGCTTCTTCTGATTTAAGCCCCCATTTGTTTTTGTCTTATTTTGACTACTATATAGCGTTTATAATTCTGCTTATAAAGTTTGATCACTACTGTTTTTGTCATTTGTTTAGGAAAAGCGGCAAGAAGCTCAACTGCCTAACCTTGCTTTTCAATGACATCGGCTTAGAGAAAGAGGTAGGTTGGAACACTTTTAGCGTCTGTTGTTGGGGCCATGCTTTTCATATCCAAAACTGTCGCTAAGCTACAACAACCTGCTTTTGTTTTCCAGTTTCGCCTTTCCGAAGTCAAAGGTTTACATCACTCAATGAGCTGCTTAGCTGTGGTCTTTGTGAGTCTGTTCACCGTCCAGATGCTTGTCTCCGAAAAGTAAGCAGGGCTTTGGTTTTACTTAGTTCACACTCACTAAACCCAGAGGTCACTCTCACTACTAGAATAAAGCTTTTCATTTTTTACTAAGACACCTGATTTGCTCATGCTACGCTCAAAACCGGAGATAGTTTCCTTTCTTACTTGCCAGGAGGTGCAGACAGATTAATTCTTTTTGACTAAATAAAGAAGACATTTTCAATCGTTCCAGGAACTTTGTGATGGCGGTGTCCTATGGGGTGACCTTCCCGGTGATGGTGCTTCTTATGACCATCACTTTTATTGGATCCATGGAGGTAAACAAAAACTGTGCATCTGTTTGTGTGTGGTGTTCTGACAGCTGTTGAGCAGGATAGATAAAAAGCATAATATCCAATCTGATGCTCAATGTTTGGAGTTCTTCATCTATGATCACACATCGTTGACTTGTTTGTTTGTTGTTTCTCAGAAATGGCGCTCCAAAATGCCTTTGAATGTCCAGTGGATTTCGGGACTTTCGCGTAATGTTTCCACCGTCGCAGCACTGCGGCTGTTTGTGGTGATTTTCTGTGTGCTCATCACCTTGCTTATGGCCATCCTCAACTTGGTGGGTTCATTTGGAGGTCTATGGAACAAAAACTGTATTTAATTTGGATTGTTTAGAAAATTTAACAAGTGGTCCTCGTCCTCTTCTCGCCAGACCCTTCCCACAGGCAACAACTGCACCTCAGTCGTTAACAAAACAGAACTTGAAGGTCTCAGACTCTACACTGTGCCTGTAAGTGCAGTTTGTTTTTCCTTATTTCATTTTATTTCTTTGAAATTCTGCTCAGCATGTTGGACAAATGACCTCTTCACGTTCAGATATCTAATAGATTGTTCGTCTTTACTTTTCTCTCTGCTCTCAGTCAGAGCTTTGAAACTTGCACCTAACCTGTTTGTTCATTTTTCCCCTCCCATTCCTCTCCTCTCCTCCAAAACATCCAGTACTATCTGTACTGTTGCCTGCTGGCCATGCTGGGAGTGATTGTTTTCACCAGGACGTGTTTCTCTGTGAAAGCGCTGCTGCTTACGCTGGCCGTGGTGGTTTACCTGGCCCTCTTCATCCATGTTTATGCGGACAGATCCAACTGCCTCGTGTCTCTGCTTTACAATGACACAAAGTGAGTAGTTAAACATTGTTTGTTTTTTACCTCATAGTCATTTTAGGGCTAATTTGGGGTTTTGATTCTCAAAGGGGAAAAAAAGAAAATTAACAACAATTCCAGTTAGTACCATCTGGACCTCTAAAGCCAAAAAATACATCACAGTAAATCTTAACTGTCCCAAAATTAGACTGAAAGCAGCTTGTTGTTTGGTTTGAATGCAGCACGTCAGCACTACTATTCTTCAACACATGTCGGTGTGTCCTCCCTCTGCCATTATTCCTTATTGGCACAGATTTCTGCCAGTTAAATTTGTTTTGTAAGTCTTAACCGTTTTAGTGATATTAAGCTTTGGGCATTTTATTTGGTTGAGTTGCGTTCAATAACCCCAAAATGAACATATAAAATCAACGTGATCAGGATCTTGCTCCAACCTTTGAAATCCAATCTGTGCATTCTTCTTTGTTTCTTTTCCAAAACCCAAAGATGTTCAGTACACTGTTCAGAATGATAAAGACAAGCCTGAAATCCAGACCTTAAAGAAACCAGAACCTCCTCTCCTTTTTTTAATCTAGTCTAGTCTAACTTTCTAGTCTAACAACTCAAACTTTTACGAAAGTAAATTGTTGTTCCCTTGCTTTAATAGAAGTAAAAAATCACTTGTACTTCATAGCACCACTGTTTAGATAATGTGATCAAATTAATAACAACATGAAAAAAAAAAATGTACAAAAAAAAAAGAAGCCTTGTGAGGCCTCCACATTTTTCAGGTTTATCCACAGACTTCATGCATTAAATTAGCGCACAGTCACTCCCGTCTGTGCTCTCTTTTACAAGATGGGTGTTATGTTCTCTGCCTTTTGTCTGCCACCAGATTGGGAATCCTTGTCTGTGGTTTCCGATTACCATCATTTATTCAGCAGGTGCCCACCTGGGCCAGCAGACTCCATTTTGATACCAAACACTTTTGTTGTTTGGGGAAATATGTAATGGAAGTCCAAAGAACTTTTTTTTTTATGGGAGATTGTGTGCATATCTGCAGGCCCGGTGTGCTGAAGGACCCTCAAATCATGTCTGGGATTTGGCTGGTGGTCTTTTACATGGTATGCCTCATTCTGGCCCGACAGGTGCGTACAAGCATACGGCTGAATTGTGATGAGACTGAACTGAACCAGAAACGGAGGTTCGTACTGATTTTCCGCCTCCATATCTGTCTTTCTTGTTCAGGATGAGCTGGGGTGCCGGGTAGATTTCTTGCTGGAGCGTTGTTTCAAAGCAGAGAGAGAGGAGATGGAAACCATGGAGAACGTCAACAAGCTGCTACTTCAGAATGTCTTGCCTCATCACGTGGCCTCTTTCTTCATGGGCAAAGATGTTCGCAATCAAGTAAATATAAGAAGCAAAAAATGGACAGTAGCTGCTCATGAGTTACTTCCTTTCTTTTTTACTTTTAGGATTGTAAATGTTTAAAGGAAAGGGTCCCGCTTTAAACTTTGTTTTTTTTTCAAAGTACAAAGGTTGGACAAAGCCAAAAGGCATAAAATGACCTGATTATTGCAGAACAAGAGCATCCATAGAGCAGAATCATGCTCAAGCAGGTTCACTGATACTTGTGGGATCTCCATGTCTAATCTCAGCCAACAGCATTTGGAAGCAGCTTTTCAAATGGATATCCCTGTTTTTGACAAGAAGGATTCTAAAATGTTAGCAAAGGTTTTACTGATTTAAAAAATAACAACAAAAAAACCCTCTTCATTTGACAAATGTGTTTCAGGACCTGTACAGTCAGTCCTACGAATGTGTGTGTGTGATGTTTGCGTCAGTGCCCGAGTTCAAAGAGTTCTACAACGAGAGCAGCGTCAACAGGGACGGTCTGGAGTGCTTGCGCCTCCTCAATGAAATAATAGCTGACTTTGATGAGGTAAAAGGAACACAAAAAAAAGAGAAGAGCTTCAGATTCCAGTCAGCAGGTCTTTGTTGTGTGTATCTCTAAACCAGTCGCTCTTTCTCTGTCTCTCACAGCTTCTCTCAAAGCCAAAGTTTTCCTCTGTGGTGAAGATTAAAACCATAGGCAGCACCTACATGGCCGCCGTAGGCCTGACACACGGTCCTCCAGCAGATGAACAGAAGGTTTGCCCTCTCTTTTTCTTTCTCTTTGGGTTGCTCAAGCGGACTTCTGAAAGAGGCTGATATATGGGCTTGTAATGTTGATCTTTGGATCCACAAAAAGAGAGAAGTGCGCTCTGTCTGACTCATGATCCGACTAATGTGGCCTCTGGCTCCCCCTATAGAAAATCGACATGTCCTACAGCCAAGTGCGCACCATGGTGGAGTTCGCTATTGCTCTGATGGGCAAATTGATGACAATCAACTTGCACTCTTTTAACAACTTCAAACTCAGGATTGGTGAGTCTGTTTGGGAATACCACATGCAGTAATGTACATATCGCCCCTTTGGATGAGCACTGCCTTTGTCCATAATCTCCTTAAACTGGATTCGGAGATTTTTCAAATTCCAACTGTAGTTCCTCACTGTTTTTATTTTCAGTTCAGTGGTTTGAATGAACCCTGAACAAGCACTCGACGAGCCATTCCCCTCAGGCAGGTTACTGCGCTGTATTGCTTTGACCCTGTCAACACGCCCTGACGTTTAAGGAGAGGAAAGGAAAGTCTGATTCACCCTGTCAGTCATACTGGGGCATGCTATGTCAGCTATTTTATTCACACGAAGAAAACACACCAACTTGTTTTTCCACCTTAGTTGCCCGAGCCCCTCCTATAACTCGCAAGAGCCCGACCCTGCTAGTAGTCAGGTTCGATCGCAGGGGGGGGGGGGGGGGGGGCTCCTCCAACCAGTGAGGCTGTGATGTTGCCTCCCTGAAGCAGTGGGTGGTGCTCGTCACCTTTAAAGAGAAATGTTTGAAAAAAAAGGGAGAATATGAAGACATGAAATGTGCAAGGACTGTGTTTAAAGAGACACTTTTGATTTGCGTTATCCATATAAACACTAATTCACATGTTCTGCTGTGCACCTGCAGGAATTAACCACGGCCGGGTGATCGCCGGAGTCATCGGAGCCCATAAACCTCAGTACGACATCTGGGGGAACTCTGTCAACGTGGCCAGCAGGATGGACAGCACAGGGGTGCTGGACAAGATACAGGTGGGTGGTCCACACTGAAAACACGCACAAATGAATTCCCTGAATGCCCCTTTTTTACAGCCTGGGTCATCATCAGATTTCATGATTGACTGAGGTTTCAGAGCTTTTATTTTTGATTCTCATTGAATATAAAAGTGAGGTGGAGAACAAGAGAACCAGCTGCCCTTGAATTTGATACGAGGTGCAGTACTTCTACAGCTGGATAACATCTGTGACGTACACAAAACTGAATACAGGGGAATTAAATGAGGTACCTTTTGGCTATTGACAGCATCTCTTAACTAAATCAAAACAAAGTAACTGTGTGAGAATTCTTCATCAAACCATTAAAAGGGTACTCACTTGATTATCTATTGCTAAAACATCTGCCTTGCAAAAAGATGATATGAGATATTTTTCTTCCTGGTAAAGCAAACACACACACCTCTTTCTTCAGGTGGCGTGTGCCTAAAAGCCCAGAGTACAAAAAACAGCCTGTCTGTATTCTCAGTGTCTGGCAGACCAGCCGGTTACATTTCTAATCCAGTACAGCTGCTCAGAACACGTCCATGTTTAAGAGTTAAAAAAAAAATCTGGATGTAGAAGGACACGGCCTAAAATGTCAGCGTTCTGTTTAAAGGCAACTCTGTAACAAAACTGCCAGCTTGTCTTTTGGCTTTCCAGCTATCGGTTCCCTTTTTTTTTTCTTCTCTTTTTTTTTCCGATGAAATGATCAGGTCTGACATCTGAATATCTAAAAACTGAGTACATTTGATTACATGTAAGCTGTGAGTAGCTGTTCTCATAAACACAGAATCTGTCAGGGCTACGACCACCACCTGCTGGAGGATTTCCTTTGTGGAGCTTTTATCCTAAAAAAAAAAAAGGTCAAGTACTGATGTAAACACTTAGCCTACTTACAGAGTTTGTTTGTTCTCATCATCTGGATCCCCACTTTCTTTTCAAGAAAGAAAACAAGAGGCATCTGTTTGTAGTTTATGTTTGGAGGCACCGAATTGGGCAGAATTTTAGCTTCAGTAAGCTGAATGCTGGTTCTTCTCTGCGATAGCCAAGCACCTCGTCAGTCTTCTGTTTGACCCTTTCAAAATCCTCTATTTCTGATCTCTAAACATAATAACGGCTTTTTAACTCAAAGCTGAATGGCTGTACTTTCAGGTGACGGAGGAAACGGCCCAGATGGTCCAGAGCGTCGGATACGGCGTGACCCTCCGAGGAAAAGTCAACGTGAAGGGCAAAGGGGAGCTCACCACCTACTTTGTTAACACTGACCAAACATCTCCTCAGTTCTGAGCAGACCGCACCACGACCCACGCCACATAAACAGCTACGTCAACCACGGACACACACGTCGATGGATAAGCAGCAACTGACAACACTTCGAATTTATATATATTCAAGATGACTTCTTCTTTAGGATGAGACACTAAAAAACTCCACACAGATAAAAAGAAAACAAGGAAAGTTTTATCAAACTGGTAACTGAAAGCTGTGGAAAGATCTGCTTCTTTTGGTACTTTTATCATGGCTCAGTCTCATGTGAGGCACCAAAGATCACAATAATGAAGGACCATGTTTCTCCTAAGGAACCCAACTTTCCGAGATGAAAAGGCATACCAATAGACACAAACCTGTATAAAACTTCAAGGTATAGCTCAGATTTTCTTTAAAGGGGAAGCACTGGCTTTATAAAATGTTGTAAAGGGATTGTTTTACACTCAACGCGACGTTATTTGGTCTAAACACTCCTGGAAACTAAACTTGAAACTACTTTTTTTTTTTTTTTTTTTGGTTTTTTTCTTTAATAATAAGGATAACCCCTGACCAATTCAAAGAAAGGGAGTACAATATTTTTTCAGGTTTCTTAGTAACTTGTATGGGAAATTTCCAACTTAGCCTGGAAATTGAAAAAATACACTTTTGATGGCAAACTGTCGTTTCTGTTTTTTTTTTTTTTTTAAAGAAGCTTATACTGATGTAAATTACACTGCAACACATCTCACCTGCCAAGAAACCTGAGAAGGAAATATTTAACGATGCACTTTTAAATGTGTTTTTTAAGGATATTGTTGTATTACAACCTTGTTTGTTTGTGCAATGTTTATTCTGTGTATTTCTGTGAGGGATGTTAGGAACTGTGAAGACAAGAGGAACTTTTGTAAGTTCAGCACAGGGAAATATTTTTCTATTTTATTTATAAACTAATAAAAAAAAACGTATCCACTGGTGTGTATCGCGTGCGCCTTATTCTAAGTACCTGAATGATGAAGTATGAGGAACGGTGGAATTTCCCGTGTGGGATACGCCCACGTATGTTTCGATTGGCTCAAAATCCTCCATTATCAGTTGCTTGCATTCTATTGGTCGAGATGGCGTCACTCAACCTGCTTCCTGCTTCACGGTGCTGAGTTTGTTATTGACCTAAGCTCATTTAAATGTGAGGGGAAATGTTGACGGCTGGAACTAATGAAGTTGGTGAGTTTTTTTCGGAAATTCGAACAAGTATTTACAATACTAGACGCGTCGTTTCTTTATCAAAAATTTGTAACGCAAGCAGCATTTTCCGGAGTTCAGTCACAACTCAAAACAAGGAAAGTTTTAAAGTGAACCTCAATTTTCTAACGTTATCGTCTCCTAGGGTGGACTAACACACGGCCCCTCTCGTCGTCCCTCTCAAATGAAAATTTATCGAGATAGAGAAGTCTCGTTTAATTTGAAGCCAGCCACAAGTCTGGACGCTTCCAAGATGTCAGGGGCTCATGAGCTGAACAGGAAGCGCCGTCCCACTAAAGCGTTTTTGATTTCGTCCGACCTGCGGCTCCAGGATCACCTGGAAGGTACCATTTGGCTTCAGCGGGGGTTCGTCTGTAAAGAGCAGGAGCAGGAACAGGACAAAAGGGGGGACTGCCTCTGGGTGAAGGTACAAAGCACATCTGCACCATCACCATAAACCCCATCACATGGAAACTTTGCACCTGATGTTTGCTCGGTGAAATCCTCTTTTCGAGATAAACCGCAGGAATCTGGAAACAATTACCAACCATGAAATGTCAGGTTTTTGTGATTATTAATGAGTGATCGAGTAAAAGTGACCTTTTATGGTCAGCATCCAGCAGAAATTAACTTGATGCCCAATATTTGATCAGGAGACGACTGGTTGATTGTGGTAATAATAGGAAAACAACTAAAAAGCAAGCAAAAGGACTAAAAATCATATAAAGTGCCATCAAATAAGCCTGAACTATTTGAGTGTGTGACAGTTAGAGAGATAAATGCATTTTTTTTAAAGATGGAGGGTCTCGCTCGTAACACTGTGTAGAGCTAGAGATGTTCCCCATGAGCCATTGAGTCACCAGTTTTTTTTTTTCCATAGACAAACAAACCCTAGTCAGAAAAAAGTTGTGACAATATGGAAAATCCTAGGCGGGGGAAATAGCAAAGACGGAAAAAGAACAGTTTATTCTAAAGGTTTTGTTACTTTTTTATCTGCACTTTTAATAAATATATATATATATACACACACACACTAGAAGTACTGATCCAACTGTACTCTTTCACGGGCAGACTCTCTTTTTCAACTCTCTTTTAAGTTTTTACTCTTTGTCACATGGTGCAACTTTTATATGGTATTTTGGAACTTCCCTCACCATAAAATTTTGCCCCAAAAATATTAATAAATGCAACATATTTCAGCTGTGCACTGTCTCCAGTGAAAAGTAAGTAAAAAAAAGTACATTCTTTTCATTCTCTCCCCGGAATTAACTTTATCCTAATTCCTTCTCTCCTCATTCACATATCTGCTTTCCTGCAAACCTCCTGTTTTCTTGCAGGTGTTAGACAATGGAGCCATGGTAAAAATAGAGAGGTCGTTCCTGCAAGAAGTCCCGGCTGAGCTGGTGGGCCTGCTGGAGCCCGTGTTGGATCTGGAACTTCGATTCCACCTTCTTGGTAAGGCGTTGGTGGTAGTGGCACAACACGAGGGACAATGGCAGCTTTGTTTCCCCATGAATGGAAAACAAAACTCTTAACGACATTCGCGTCCTGTAATATATCCTTTCGTTTCACCCTTTCAGTCATAAGCTGTGAAATAACTCAGCACTTCTCCTCGATCAGAGCGAGCGGCTCATTTCCCGCTTCTGTCGGCTTTCTGTGGGTTTGTTTATTTGTTTGTGTCCTTGGATTTTTTAGCCAATCCTGGCAAGCTGCAGCACTTGGCCTCCCTGCCCGCCGATGCCCCTCTGTGGGTCCAGTTAGGCCAGCAGGACGAACTGGCAGAGGCACAACTCAAGTACACCGGGCCCCTGGCCAGAGGGAGCAGCGCTGTGTATTTCGGAGTCCAGCTGAAGGTAAACTGCCTGAAGAGCAGAAAACGGGTTTGGCATGCTGAGGGGTACATGTCGGCCACGGCCTGGCTCCAGCTGTGCCCTTCAGTCTGTCCGAGTCCGAGTGGTCACTTTTACCCCACGCCAATATTTTGTCCCAGGATGGCTATGGCGTTAAAGGAGTCAAGGAAACTGAAATAGAGTGCAAACATTTTAGGTATATGCCTCAACTGCTCTAGATTTCCATTCTTAAGAGTGAGAATGGAAGACCAAAGCTGGATGATAAACATATCAAGTTTCAGGTTATTTTTTTTGAAAAGGACTATTTTGTTATTTCCGTTTATTTACTAAATATGTAAAACTAGAGAATAGTTCTAATAGTTTAATATTTTTAATATAGTTTAGCCTTTTTATACTTAATAATATTTAATAATTGGATATATTTAATTATATTTAATCCAAGTTTAATATTTCCTGCTGCTATTATCACCATATTAATTAATATCCTCGTTCCCTTCCTGTTGTGGCTCCAGGGCTCAGCGGCGGGCCGAGGGACGGGCAACGGCTCCTACAAGGGCCACCGCTTCTTCAGCTGCCCCGACTCCTGCGCCCTGTTCGTCCCGGTCAGCCACATCCGGCTCCGCCACTGGTCTCGCCCCGACGGTTCGGAAGCCCAGGAGAGGGGCCGCGACCCCCACCGCAACGGCGGCAGGCAGCAGGGCGGCAGCGAGCGCCCGAACCACCAGCACCAGCAGCATAGGCGGCACATCAGCTTCCGCCAGCCCCCCCCCGCCAGCCACCCTCAGCCACAGGGCATCCTGTCCCGAACGGCCGACTCCGCCGCCCCCGCCTCTCGCGGCCAGGTCCCTGTGTCGCCCCCGCCGTTCCGCGCCGGCCAGCGCGTGTGTTTCCCGTGGCAGGACGCCGTCCAGGCCGGGGAGGTGCGCTTCTGCGGCGTGCTGCCCGGCAGCTCCTCCTCTGGTCTCCATGTCGGCATCCTCCTGGTCAGTACCGCCCGCAGGAAGTCCAATCAGAATGATGAGTCATGAAACCAATTATTTTTCTAGCCTTGTCTGATGTGAACTTAGCAAAAAAAATCGCTAGTACAGATCCCCGCCAAAGAGGTGTGGCATCATGGCTATAGGCCAATAATAGTTTCGTCACGTCCCCCCTGTGTGCTGCCTCTCACTTTGAGTTTTGTCCCACAGGACGCTCCTGTCGGCAAGTGGGACGGGCATTACAGAGGAGAGAAGCTCTGCCAAATTCCCTCTGCGCTCTACGGAATCCTGCTTCCAGTCAGCAAAGTTTCTGCAGGTAAGCCCGAGGTTCCCCCGTCCAAAGCGGGTCCGTTGTAGGCAGAAATCTTGTCTGGGTGAACGAACCTCACCCAGTGATTTACCCGTTTAGGCCTTTCTGTGTGGAGTTTGTATGCTCTCCCCATGCACGTCTGGGTTCTCTGGGTTCTCCGGCTTCCCCCCACTGTCCTAAAAACATGTATGCTAGGTCAATTGCTTTAAATTGACTAAGAAAGAATGTGAGTGTGTGTGGTTGCCTGCCTTTTGCCAAATGACATCTGGGATAGACTCCAGCTCATACAGAAATGGATGGATTTAACTATTCAAGCTGAGCCCCAAGCATTGAGTACGTGTGTTTCATTTCTGTACACGCAGAACAGAAGTCCCCTCGTCAAAATCCCCCTACGCAGATTCCCAAATCCATCCTAAAGCCGGTGCTGCCGGCCGTCACAAAACAAGCGCCCACCTCGCCGCCTCCCGCAGCCGCCAAGATCCCCCTGATGCCCCCTTCCAAACAAGCCCTCAGACCTCCCCCCCTGCCTCCACCCAAACCCCCTCAGAAACCCCAGCCCACTGCCCCCGCGCCGCCCCCCAAGCCCCGCAGCCCCGCCCCGCCCGCGGGCCCCGAGCCACAGCATGCCAACGGCCTGCACGGCCCGGCCTCGCCGCTGACCAGCCCCGCTCACGCCGAGGGCGCGGGGGAGAACGGGGAGGCGGGGCTTGAAGTGGGATCCATGGTGGAGGTGAACGACCCGCCCCTTTTCGGGGTCATCCGCTGGATCGGACAGATCGCCGGCATTCCCGAGCCCGTGGCTGGAATCGAGCTGGTAAAGAAACGTTCCCCTCAGCTTTCTTTCAACAGCCGTGTCTCCGTTAAAGCAATGTTGATGAACCATAAAGGTTTTTATAGAAGAGCATATATAGTAATTGAGGTAGCTTTTGTAAAAAAAAAAAATAATTAAAACGATTTCTTTTATCCTTTTATATTCTTATTTTTGGATTTAAAATGATATGAAAGTGTTTTTAACCGTCTAACACCTGATCTGATAATATTTATTATATGAATATTTGTCTAACATTTTTGCTTATTTTAATTGAATCAATTCTTCATTTTTTTTATTTAAAAAAAAAAACAAACCCCTTATGTTTCACTTATTTTGAATAACAGGGTCAAAAAAAACTATAGATGAGTAATTATTACAGTAACTCAACTTTAACTACATTTCTGTGTGAAGTAAAGAAATGTTACCATGGTCCTGTGTGTGTGTGTGTGTGTGTGTGTGTGTGTGTGTGTGTGTGTCTGTGTGTGTCTGTGTGTGTCTGTGTGTGTGTCTGTGTGTGTGTGTGTGTGTCAGGACGAGGAGCTGTCTGCTGGAACCGATGGCAGTTACCTGGGTGAGCGTCACTTCCGTTGCCCGCCCAACAAGGGGCTGTTCGTCAAGCTCCGCAACTGCAGACGGGACTCCAGGTTCCCCGCCCCCGAGACGCCGGTCAACCAGGTGGCCAGATGCAACTCCATAGGTAGGACAGGCCGAAGTCTGTGTGTCCACGTTCGGCCAAACCGCTCATATCGCATACCAAAGCTTCCACAAACGCTCCAGTTGGTTTGAAAGCGGGCCGTTTGAGGGCCTCTCACGAACCCATGCCCTCCCCTGTGCGCAGCGTTTGCGGAGTGGGGCAGCGAGCGGGTGGAGGACCACACACCTCCCGTGGACGGGGACGAGGCCAGAGAACTCTACCAGGGCTGGAAGAGAGGCATCCAGGGTCACCTCAACTCCTGCTACCTGGACGCCACGCTGTTCAGGTGACCCGCGCCGGGCCCCACCTTTAGACTTCCGGCCGACCCGCCCCAAATGCCGGTCCCGGACGTCCGGTTTCACCCGCCGTCTGTGTGTGTGCAGCCTGTTCTCCTGCTGCAGCTCCGCCGACTGGCTGCTGTTTTGGCCGTCGGACCCGGGGACGGAGCAGAGCTCCGGCCAGGCTCAGGACCTGCTGCGCTGTGAGATAGTCAACCCACTGCGAAGGTGTGTGTGTGTGGGTGTGTGTTTACTGGACATTTAAGGATTACAGTAGAACCTCTCCTTACGATTGCCTCAACACACAAATTTTCCAACATACGAAGTGAAATTTGATCAAATATTCGACTCGACACCCAGGCATGATGTCGAAGTCATAGAAAAATACATATAAAATATCAAAAATAAATAAAAATAAATAAGCTAAGTTAGTTTAAAGTTTGCATAGTAAAGTTAGAGTAAGTTACAGTAGAGTAAGTTACTCCACACCGACCGTCTCCTCTGTCTCCTGCATCGCTCTGTTCGCCAATAACTGCTGTTAAAAAACGCTTTTTAGTGATTATTTCTTTATAATTTATCTCTTTTTGCATCAGTCTTATATAATGCATTTGTTTTATCGCTATGTGTAATTACCTGCCGTATTTATTAAGGAGTTACTGTAGGTTTTTGGGCTGTGGAACAAATGATAGGAATTACAGTGTATTCTTATGGGAATATTCGAACCAACATAGGAACATACAAAGTAGGTCCCGAGCCGAAAATAAATTTGTATGTAGAGGTTCTATTGTAATTCCGCCCTCAAGGACATGTGTCGCACTCAAAGACATTTCTTAAGTGTGTGTGTGTGTGTGTGTGTGTGTGTGTGTGTGTGTGTGTATGTGTGCTGTTGTGCTTCTAAGGTATGGCTACGTGTGCGCCAGTAAGACCATGGCTCTCAGACGGCTGCTGGAAGCTGCCAACAGCGACACGGGCTTCACCAACCAGGAGAAAGGTTTGCACAGGCCCTGACCATAGTGATGGAACCCCACTCTTCAGGGCAGTTCTTTGAAATTGTTTTGATTTTATTTTTTATTTGAGAGACATAAAGCATATTTTTTTGTTGGTAAAATTCAAACCAGCTGGCATAAAGCTATAAAAAAGATACATATATATATATATATATGTGTGTAAAATGTATGTAATTATTAGAGAAAAGGGAAAAAATCTGGAATGGCTACATTCTGAGGAAAAATGTTTTGAAATGGATCTAGAGGGATCATTTTCGCCTCGGATTGTGTGACAACAAGCCTAGATTTGTGTTTTTGTTTCGTTTGTGTTTTTTCCTCCTCCTTTCACCCCCCATTCGCTCATTAGGAATGCCGTCAAACTGCTCTCTCCCTGTCTGACAGATCCCGAAGAGTTCCTCAACAAGCTTTTCCAGCTCCTGAGAGTTGAGCCGCTCTTGAAAATCAGGTAACCATGCTCTTTCTGTTTAAAAGATCACACAGCCATCTTCACTACCATTTGTTGTTGCTGCGGTTGTTTTGTTAATGAACATTACGTCAGCCCTCCAATTGTCTTTTAAATTCAAACTGCAAAAACATTTGTTAAACAAAATCCACAGTTTTTGCTGCCCTTTCCCCGCAGAGAAAAGTCTGAAATCCATTCTTCTTTCCCTGCTTTTCAGATCGATGACTCAGCAGCCTCAGGAGTGCCACCTCTACCAGCTCTTCCCACCGACTCTTCCCCCCTCCTCCCCCTCCTCACCCGTGTCCCCGCCGGCCTCGCCCATCCCCCTCTCGTCCTCACAGTGCATGAGGGTCTCCAGCGTTCAGGCTCTGCTGGAGACCTCCTTCCATCACGCCCGCCTCAAGTTTGTGGAGGTTAGGGTCACAGAAGGATCCACCTAGGCTTAAGCTGTTTTCCCTGCCATAGTCGCTGTCCTGTAGAAGGTAGCTTAGATGCACATAGCATCAAACAGAAAGGCAATCAGTTCAAAGATTTTTCCGGCAGAAAAGCCGTTTGTGATTTGTCTTATTTACCTCTGTACGATGAATCTACCTTCTGAACACTCTCTGAAAGTGGCAGCCCTTTGAAAAAGCCGAGAAAGAAGCCGTGTCCGTTATTTCCTCGCCAGGCTCCCTCTTGCCTCCTGCTGCTCATGCCCAGATTCGGGAAGGACTTCAAAATGT
The DNA here is from genome assembly GCA_907169785.1 of Menidia menidia. Taxonomy (NCBI): domain Eukaryota; kingdom Metazoa; phylum Chordata; class Actinopteri; order Atheriniformes; family Atherinopsidae; genus Menidia; species Menidia menidia. Next base: position 10,920,281 of record CAJRST010014446.1, on the reverse strand, counting down.
ATGACGCCATCTTGCCCACCCTCAGTCTGGACATCACAGACCTCCTGGATGACAGTAGGAACAACTGTGGCTTTTTTTCTGTTTTACCACACGGTCAATTTCAGACGTGCAGCCGCTTAAACTCTTTTTTTTTTTTCCTTTTCATTTTGTTCTCTCTCCGCTTGCTCGCTCTGCAGCCGTGAGACAGTGCACCATCTGCCAGACCGCAGCAGAGTGGGAGTGCCTGCAGTGCTATGAAGACTTGGACATCACACCCGGACAACTCAAACAGTACTGCCAGACCTGCAACACACAGGTGGACCGTCCTCAGATTGGACGTCGTAGAGAAAATAGTCTGCGTTGGTCGTGCTAATTTTTATTTTTTATTATTTATGCCTTGGATTTCATTTTCTTAATTGAATAAACTTTTATCAACTACTTGTACTTCCCAGCAGAGAGAAATGAGAAACATAATTGAGCATTTGTTAGAGTAAATCACAGACCAGTTATGATCAAATGGCTTTACACTTTAACTAGAGGCCTGTGTTTGTGAGCACCTGCTCCTTTTGGCTAAGACGTTATCTGAGGTGGAGGGCTCATTTCCAGCCTCGCCTGTGTCAGTATCTCTTTCAACCTGTTGACTTTGTCCGCCTTGTCTGTCGATACTCAGGTGCACAGCCACAAGAACCGGCTGTCCCACAGCCCGCTGAAGATATCGGTCCCCGGGGGTCCGTGGTCCGGCCCGCTGCACTGCACCCGCCGGCGAATGTCTCTCTTCGCCGTGACGTGTATAGAGACCAGCCATTACGTGAGCTTCGTCAAGCACGGCCCCCAAGACACAGACTGGCTGTTTTTTGACAGCATGGCTGACCGAGAAGGTAAGGAAAAACCCTTAAGCGCGGATAAAAAAGAAAAAGAAAACATGCTTCATGGAAAGAGCTCCCACGGTCTGTGTGCTCCCAACCAGGCGGCGAGAACGGCTTCAACATCCCACAGGTGAAGGCTTGTCCCGAGGTGGGCCGCTACCTCAGTCTGTCGGAGGAGGACCTGAGCAGGGTCAATGCCTCGTCCTTAAAGGAGGCCACCCGCCGCCTGCTCTGCGACTCCTACATGTGTCTGTACCAAAGCCCAGAGCTCAGCCTGTACAAGTGACACAAAGACGCAACACGCGCAGGTCCCACAGACTGAAAACGAAGAGACATTTTGCCGTCTCCTTCTTATCTGAAGATGTCGGATGAAAATGTTGCACCTAGTTATCTAGTTTAAAAAGTTGCAGTCCTGTTTGGTTTTTAAGAAATGAAATATTCTCAAAGTCCCCTGACAGAGAAAGCGTTTCTTTTTGTGTTTTTGTAATGATAAAATTTGGTTTTTGTGTTGTTTTCTGCAAACTTTTTCTAACATTGTCATTGTTTATGGTTTTACCTCAACCTTCTGCTTTCACATTTGTAGTTTGGATTCAGTTTTAAGTATATCTCCTTCAAGCGACATGAATTTGCACCGAACCTGTTTCTATTGTCAAGAAGGATCCGAATGTGATATTTAGACACTCACAATGTGCCTTATGAACAAATGTGCTCTGGATGAGCATGCACAAAAACTTAATATCTCAAGTGTCCACTAACGTGCACATGTACTATAGCAGAAGTCGTTCTGTAACACATGACTCTTTCATGCCAATTCAATTTGCTGCTTTATTTACTTTTCACTGTTTATAAAATGGCATTGACTTAAACTGACAGTAAAAAAATTGCACTCAGATGTTGAAACTTTTGTATTGGTTATAAGCTGCAGCTATGCCAAATAGCAAACATATTTGTAAAAACCTCAATTTACTTTTGTTGTGTTTTTTTTCTCATTTTGCTTATTCATTGTAATGCATTTTAGTAGCTTGGAGCTTTCAAGGGATGCATATTTCTTTAAATCATTCCACAAAATGATGGAAATGCCTAATATTTTATTTGATATTTGAGTAATATAGTTTGACATGTATAGATTTTCTTTTATTTTTACAAATCAATAGACTGTCTGGGGCAGATGACGCAACATCCGCTTTAGAGCATATTGCGTCATCATTGCAGGCCCTAACCGGAAACAGAGAATGACGGGTGGTCTCGTTTCTGCTTTGATTGCAGGCTAATTTTTTGTTGTTTTTAATATCGGTAGCTTTAACAGAACGACAGCCGCTGGTTTGCAAGTCCCACCGAGGTAGGTTTCTTTGTAGCTGAGGACGTGTTGTCTCAATTATATTAAACGCTGCTTCCAAGCCGCTTTACATCGACGTTAGTAGCAGAAACGTCCGGCTTTACGTCGTGCTGGTTAGGTTTCACGCAGGGTGCTTCCACTCAAACTGACGGCTCTGTTTCTGTTTTTACTCTAATAACCGGTAAAAAACGACATTGAACATTTGTACAGAATAAATCACCCAACCAAAGATGGACATTTTGTTTATTTTTGTCGTTTTGTTGCTTATATTCTTACTCGGTTATAATTTCCCTGAATGGTTTCGAGACATTTTGACGATAGTACCAGTGTAAAATTAAGCTAGCGTTCGATTTTTGCTAATGTAATAGAACTGTAAAAGAACATAAGGAGGACATCCGTGGTTACAGGCTGCCTTGGATAGACGTGAAGATGTCTCTGTTCTATTTAAAGTTGTTTAATGGCATTCGGTCGTATGTTAAAAGTAGGCTCTTCCGATGAGCTCTGTAGCTAGTTTTTATTTTTTTCAAACAGTTCATTAGCCCTTTTAAACATGATATTCTATGGGATACGCAGTCAGATGTTTGTCGCCCTCTGTGTTCAGTCTCTACAGGTGTTTTCTGTCTCTGAGGTCCAGCTGTGAAGTCCGTTACCATGGCGTCTCCGGGGGGACAAGGAGGAGGAGCTTTGTCCACAAGGGGCGGGGCCAGGAGGATGAAGTGGGCCCTGGAGCTGAGTTTGGGCAACACGAGGCAGGCAGAATTCACCTCTCTCTTCTGTCCATTTGCAGACCTTTGCAGGAAGGGGACAGCAAGCCGCATATTGAATATTTTTTTACACCCCAAAGTTGTCAGAGGTTCCCACTCGTCATCCCTGTTCTTTAACTTAACTCATTGACTGCTGGCCATTTTCAGAACAGAGAGTCCCATACTGCCAGAGTTTGTTTTTTTTAGCATTTTGACTGATTTTTCAAGAGCCACAGAATAGTTTGTGCTATGACTATGTAGACACCAAACACACCAAAAGAAAGAGTAGACTCTCTTCTTTAATCAGGAAAAAAAAAATTGTTTCTACCTTATTCCGTTCTTCCTCGACGTGCGTCTCACCGGCGCCATTTCTCGCATAGCGAACCATTGCGTTTTTTTTTATTTGCCGACAGTCTATGCTTATCTCCCATCAAAAGTGGCACAGCCACCTAGAGGGTAAATTTGTTAGTCCATACTCTGTCTAGAAGCCTGATATTTACGGAAAAGCTTTAGCAGATCGTCCCCCAAGCCACTCGCGTTTAAAAACACAAAAGACGTCTATAGATGTCTTTGGCAGCGAATGAGTTAATGTATTGGAGTGGTCACATTTTTTATCAGCGGGATTTCAGGGATTTCATCAGACTCTCGTGCAGAGCTTTCCCCTTTTCCTGTAAAAAATCAGCCCCTGATCTGCTTTGTTTGCCACACATTAACACTGACATGATTTGAAATCGAAAGAGTCAGATGAAAATTTTTAAAACGCTGATGTGTTTTGTGGTATTTTTATTTTTTTGCTTGCAGAACCCGGGGTGACAGGCAGGGCGGCCAGGGAGACGTCGTTTACCCCATCGGCTACTCCGAGAAACCGGTGCCCGACACCAGCATCCAGGAGACGGACAAGAACCTGGTGGAGAAAGTGAGGAAACATTTGTCTGACCACTAGCGGAGACGGACGCGGCTCTAGTTTTTAAATGCTGTGACACTACAGTGTTACGTCAAGGAAAATAGGAAGCAAACTTTCTCTCAATTTATCTTTCACAATCCTCACAAAAAGACAGTTTGAACTGATACAAACCTCTCTCTTTTCCTCCTGCTGTGCAGCGCTGCTGGGACGTGGCCCTCGGGCCCCTGAAACAGATTCCTATGAACCTTTTTATCATGTACATGTCAGGGAACACCATCTCCATCTTCCCCATCATGATGGTCTGCATGATGGCCTGGAGGCCCATACAGGCTCTCATGTCCATGTCTGCCAGTGAGTATAAACGATTTTTAGTTTAAAAACAGAAACTCAGACGGCCTCCAACCCGCTCACGACCTGTTTTCCTTTCCTTCTTTTCCTGTGTCTCAGCCTTCAAGCTGTTGGAGAGCTCCAGTCAGCAGTGGCTCCAGGGTCTGGTCTACCTGGTGGGGAACCTTCTGGGCTCGGCGTTGGCCATCTACAAATGTCAATCCATGGGGCTACTTCCCACACACTCGTCTGACTGGCTGGCTTTCATAGAGCCGCCTCAGGTAACGTCACGCACATGCAGCCGTCACAAACGGCCCCGAACCTTTGAGCTGTTGGAAAAACACCTTTAAAAAAAAAAAAAAAAAAAAGCTCCAGTGCTAGCTCTACGCCAGTAGAGGGCAGAATATGTTCGTTCCAAATCCAACCTCTTTGATAGGAGACATAGTCATTCCAAAAACCTTCAAATCACAACTTTTTATTGCTTGTTAACAGATATGTTAAGGAAGTTGCTCACTTTGGGTGATTTAACTTGGGGGGGGTGACATTAAAAAAAGGTTCTATTGTTCCAGTTTCAGGGAGCACAACCTGCGGTGTGCACTGTAGACACAATATACGCACTCCATATATTAAACTGGGTTCTGCCTCTGTCCCCAACAATTTTTGGGATGGGTTGCTTCCAGTGATTCTACAACAAGCAAAAAAACTCCATGAAATTGTATTGGGATCTCCTCTCAGTGTCTCTATGTTGTATTCTAACTAAAATGTTTGCCACACCGTCCCTGGAAACTTCTTGTTTTAAGTCGGTAAGGGCAGAAAAGGCACTCTCACACATCTATCTGTTCCCTGCAGAGGATGGAGATCATGGGCGGAGGGATGGTGCTGTGAAGAGGAACGGCTCGCACACTGTACCAGAGGGCTGCCCGTCGGGGCCGGGACGAAAACAAAAGTCTGCATTTCGGCCGTTTCCAGATGGCACCGGATCCAGGATGGACCATATTAGTCCAGACATGTTGCATGTTTGCTAGACCAGCAACAAGGTGTGTGGCACAGTTTAAAGCCAAGGTTTAATCCGTCATCCACACAAAACACACGTCGTCTTTATTTTGATTTTTGATTTTCTTTTCTTTTTTTAAAACGCAGAAACATAAATGTTTTCTAATTTTGAAGCTCATCACATTGACCTCATTTGAGCTACTGCAGATGTATTTTTGTTCACAATAACAGATTATTTATGAGGTTATTTTAGAGTATACAGTTACACCAGATGATTATTATGAGAGTTTTGTCTTTGTAAATCCAATAAAAGACTCCAGAAAATGTTTTCCTTTATTTTTCTCCTCAAACATTTAGCTTCTGTTTATTTCCGCTGCAGTAGGATCCCATTCTCGTCTTTTTCTGAGATATTGTTTTTCTGAGTTTGTAGCAGAAGGCTTTAATTTTGTCAGTAGGAGTTTAACGTGCTGAATATACTAACCTGCTCTAATGTGTAGGTCTGCTTAATTTATACTGATTTTCCTTATGAAAATTTCTATGAAAAATAAAGCCCTGTTGATTGAGCTGTAATTGTCAATAAGTGTTTGAATCTCCCTGTGGGAAATGGTTCCTACTTTCGACTTCTTTCATCTGTGGTTAGGTTTTGGAACAAAGAGAAATAGGACGTAAATGCATAGAAATGACATGACTGTAAATTGCAAAACCGGCTAACTACATGATGAGTCGGAAGGAAACAATAACTCTTCTGTGGCCTCAGGACAACACGGCCACGATGAGCGTGTGAGTGTGTGTTGGTGTGTACGAACATGCAAACTATGTGGTGCTCAGCGATGGGTGGCGAGGGCCACCGCCGCCCCCCCAAGGCAGAGAGCAGCCCCAAGACCCCGGAAACCAAAAGCCCCACAAGTCACAGGCATGACGATGCATCCAAGCCTGAAAAGGGGAAACACAACTGAGATTTTTTAGAATATTTCTTGAGGATAACTTATAAAAAGATAAGAGGTTCATGGTGTGTGCCTTGGGATTCCATAAAAGTGCCAGACAATTCAAACCATGCCCTTTTTTGGACATAAATGGAGAAACCATTTGCCCTTCTCCCGTTTTCCATTCTGCCTCTCTGTGTTATAATATGGGGAGAGCTTTTCTTTTCTCAACAGGAGGTTGGCTTCAGCAGCGACACCCTCCGAGAACAATAGCTTTCAGGTAACTCGGGTAGGAAACTTGGCACAAGAGTCAAGTGGTGAAAGATTTACATGAGCACTTTGATCGGAAGATATTTCAGAAGTGGGTGTAGGCTGATTTCATCCATTACAGTAAAATAAATCTCTACCACCGGAACACATTTTGAGGCGAATTAAAGCATAAGAATGTTTTTTTTGTATGGTTGAACAACTGGACAGATGTTAGTGAGCAGTTTCAACTATTGTTGAACAATAGTCTACGTTCCATTTGCTTATCAATCAAAAATAAAATAAAAACACAAATAATATACAAATAATATATATATAAAAGTGTAAAAAAATATATATTTCTAAATGGACTAAGTTCAATAACTGATATACTTAAAACCTGTCATGCATGACTTAGGTTAAAATGTCTTTAAACATGTTTTTTTTTCCAATATATTTTTTCTTTTTAAGTTTTTTTTTTTTTTTAAATTAGATTTAGAAATATATGTAAAGCATAGCAACCGCTTGATGATTTCTCGAAACAAAAGGGATTCCATATCATCTCCCCACAACCTTTCGTCCGGGGAGGTTTGGGTTTCGGGGACCGGTCTGACTCGCTCGGCCGTGCTCGGGTCGCTGTGGGCCGGGCTGTCAGGCCATGAAGGGGCGGGGCAGTCTGTGGAAGTCTCTACAAAGCACACAAACACACACACGGAGAAAGGATGTACGTTCTGGCGTCAGCTTGAGTGTTGTGTCTCGCCATGTGTAGTGAAGGAAACAGGTAACTTAGTTTTTAGCCGTTTGTTTTGTTTTCCTCTCGTTCCCGAACTTCTTTTTTTCTTTGCTAGCGAGTTCATTTTTTTAAAGCAAACTTTTTTTTTTTTTTTATTGGACTGCGCGAGACGTTATTTCTTATGAGGCAACACCTGTTTCGAAGTTTTTAATTCGCCCCCCCTCTCAGACAAAAGAAGAGCAGAAAGTGTCTTTTTTTCATCCACTTTTTAAATAATTTTTTTGTAAGCTCAGTGGTTTTTTTCTTCTTCGTGTGCGTAACTATGGAGACACACGACCATCACTCGGCAACGCGAGAGTATCCACATCCGTTTATCCACGAGGTGAAACTGACCACAGCTCAGAGGATAAGGGTAATGAAGCTTTATATTGTCCCCCTCTCTCTTAAATATCCAAAACATGTATGTTCTGTGGATTTTCGTGGACGTACAAGTGACGTAACTTGTCTTCTCAGTCACCTGAAAACAATTAAGCTGTGATTGGATGGTTGGAGCTAATTGGTATCAAAATCCGTGTTTTTGTTTCTTTTATTAAAGTAATATAATCGTTTTCTTTATTTTTCTTTTTTTTTAACTTTTTGTGTTTATTGGGCCTTGGGTGTAAAAAGAAAAACAAGTTTTCTTCTAGGAACTAAACACTTTCTTATAATTGCCACCTTTAACAAATACTCAGAACAGTATGTTTTTAGAATTGATCAAATTTAGAGATTGATATTTTCCCTCATACTTTTATTAAATGCTTTGTTTCAAGTTGATAAAGTTTATAGTCCGTCCGTCCCCCCCCCCCCAATTTTACAATCTGTACTTGCTGGTCTTGAAAACAGGACTTTTAAAACATTTCTGTATACATCAAAGAGCCACACAAAGTTTTAATGTCAACCTTATCTTAAAGAACACAAAGGTTTACAAAGTTCTGTCAGACTTTAAGCAAAGCAGGTGAGTCATAAATATCCTCGGTAGGCAGGCGGGACTGATAAAGTTCCACAGCATTACATAACATGGGTTCATTACAAAGGCTGGGAGATGGTGACTGTTTGGCGCACGTGAGGGTGCTCCCTCATCACAGTGTGCAACTTCTCCAAGTATGGAGGGTTTTGTTTATGTGAATCCCTCACAAAGCCTGTCCGTTGACCAGAACGTCCAGTTTTAGAGCAGCGTTTTAGGGGCTTATTAGCCCTGTGCGTAGCTCTAACTTTGCAGATCTGTAAACGTGTCCTCTCCTCCGCTGTAGGGGATCATCCTGGGCAGTGTCCTCTTTCCTCTTCGCATCTCCCTGGCGGCGCTGCTCTTCCTCATCACCTGGCCCCTGGCCCGGCTGCGATTGGCCGGCCTCTCTGCGGAGGAGCGCTCCCGGCCCGTGACGGGCTGGAGGCGCTGGTTCTTCCACTCCATCGTCATGTACCTGAGCAGGGCCGTGTTCTTCTCGCTGGGTTTCCTGTGGGTGAGGGTCAAGGGTCGGCGGGCGGACCTGAAGGAGGCGCCGGTGCTGGTGGTGGCGCCCCACAGCGGCTTCCTGGACATGCTGGTCCTCTGTCACACCCAGCTGGCCACCGTGGTGTCCCGTTCAGAAAACACCAGCCTGCCCGTCATCGGAGGTGAGTGTGTGCGGGGCCCTAACCTAACACCCTAAGAGGTCGCACACATTGTTGAAGGGCTGAGGTTTTTTAAAATATTTTCAACACGGCTTTCAAACCTGCTTCAACTTCTTTTTTTAAGTAGCTTTTGTCAGAGGTCAGAGAGCTCAAGTAGGCTCCAAAAGCAGAAAAATGCAATTTTAAAAACTGGGAATGTGTTCTGTTCATCTTGAGTACCCTTTGGCTAGTTTCCTTTAGTTGAACTCCGTTTCCAAATGAATGGCCCAGAAAATCGGCCAGATAATGTTGTTTGTTCTGGCCTCATGTTTAGTGTTCCATTGTACCACAAATAAGAAATCGCTCCTAAAGAGCTCCACCTAGAAGTGGAGTAAATGGGAGTATTATTTGAAATAGATGAGTCTCGGAAAGATGGGGAAAAAAATACATTGACAGGAAGTTCAAAGATCATCAAGTGACTCACTCCACTGGAGTCTTATCTGCTCTGGTACTTCCTGCTTTTTTTTTTCTTTCTTTTTTTGTGGTTATTTTGGTCCCATTCCCTGGTTTGGTGTCCAGTTATTTGTCTTTGTGTTTCAGCTCTCCTGGAGTTTAACCAGTCCGTGCTCGTGAGCAGGAAGGATCCCGAGTCGAGGAAAAGGGCAGTGGCTCAGCTAAATGAGAGGCTCACCTCCAAAGGCTACTGGCCTCAGGTGAGGCCCGCTGTCCCCCACTCTCTCCAACCTCCGTTTTCTAGCACAAATCTCCCAGCGGCTGCCATGACTTCCTTAAATGACGGGTGGGCTATTTTTGGCCCAAATGCGCAGCCGATCAAAGTCGGATTAACCCTCAAACGCCGAACTCGCTCTGACTCTTTGACGTTTGCGGTGCAGATGCTGATGTTTCCCGAGGGAACCACCACCAACGGCCGCGCGCTGCTCAAATTCAAACCCGGTGAGCGTGTGTTCAGCTAAAAATCGTGTGCAAAAGAACCAGCTGAACGTGTGTTGCTCATCAATCTGAGCAGTCTGTCCTGTCTTAGATGACTCGGTCAGGCAGAACATGCTGCTTTGTTGATGCTTGTACAAATCCTTTGGAATGACCGGCATGAGAGAGAAAGAAGGGCGTTACAGCTTTTGTTTATTTTTTGTTGTTGTTTCGCAACCTAATGACAGATTACTCCTTCTTCTCAGGTGTAAGCCGTAGTAAATCAGGTCTCTCTGCTCTCTGTCACCAGGCGCTTTTCTTGCTGGAGTCCCCGTCCAACCAGTTCTGCTGCGTTATCCAAACAGGGTGGTGAGTGTCAGGGGGGGGGCGCGACTCTTCCCGTCATGTTTGATGTGAATGTGGTGGCTGTCAAAAGATTTCCTCAGCTGGTCCAGTGGGTCACACACACACTTGTTTTTTTTTTTTAAAACTAGACGGAATGGGTGGGCCTCCTTTCCAAATTGCCCCTCAGCATCGTGCAAGTGATCAGTGGGTGGTGTGCCATCAGCCGTAGCAGGAGCTGGCATCAGGGACTTATTTCAGCTCTGATTTCATGGTCAACAGAAAGTAAAAATTAAGATTTAGGCTGAGCACAGGGTGCTACAGAGCTAACCGGAGTGGCTGATCTCACAGAAATACCAGCCAAAGAAACTGCTCTCTGTCAGAGTTTTTTTTTTTCTCCCAATCCAGTCCTGCTGCCAGAGAGTAGAAAAAGTCATTCAGGGGCAACTGCCCTCAAAAGCAGAAAGTTTGTCCCACATATTTAGGCTAATCAGCCGCGAGGAAAGGGGGATAACCCAGGGAACTGACAGGTCTGAGCGTAAACTGCTCCCGTTGGGTTCATTTACAGAGCACACTTCAGAAACTGGGTGCTGAATGAATCGCAATGAAATGCAGTCCAGCAATGAATGAAAGACGATGAATTAAAAATGGTGTCATGTTTTGGATAATACTGTCGAGGACTTGGTTCTGCAGAGAGGAGCGTGTAGTGATGCGGCATAATGCAGCCTTGAGTGTTGCATTGCAGTAATGAGACCTTTTAATAGCGTCGTTCTCATTACTGCATTTTTAACAGGCTGTGGGTGTGTGACCGGCCGTTACTGTAATGTTTGTCCAAGGCCAGTGTTTGCACGCCTGACCGGTGAAGAATGTGGGCGTCACAGTGCATGCATGCAGTTGTAAACACTCCCTCACGAAGTGTCCTCTGTTTGATTTATACCTGCATTTTTTTTATGACTCTTCCCTCAGGATACTGTTCGATGGACGTACAAAGGAACCACCTGGTGAGTTCCTCTGCCTTTCACAGCCGATATCTGCCCTTCTTTTGGGGCACTCGGGGCCCCACAGCAGGATCACTCGACTACGACGCGAGGAGGAGGAAACATAAACCTGGAGCTCCCAGAATTTCCACCCTTTTTAAAAAAAACGTATTTATTTATTTTTTATGACAACTTTTTCTTTAGCCGATCTGTAATTTGTGGCGTTTTGTGTCTGCCCGGGTGTTCCGAGGAGTTGATTTCAAGTAAACAGGAAATGCTGATAATCGGGATTAGTCAGCAATTTTTTGGACATGATTCAAAACGTGCCAATTTGTTCTGACATTGGAGCAAATATGTTGTTTTTAGTAAAAAAAAATCTACATCTAAAAGAAACTTTAGTCATTAACACATCTGAGGCAAACATTATTTATCTACTTTTTATAGACATTTTTTGTTTCTGGATAATCAGATCACTTTAAATATAACTTATTTAAGTTTATTTATCTTTTTTTTTTTTGTTTACCAAATATTATATTGTAAAAACATTTACTGAGACTTCTAGGTTTCCCCTTAAGTCCCCTTAAGAGTGGAGATAAAGAGATATATTTATTCATTTTTTAAAATTTCTTTGCAAAATGTAGGCTAGTTTCAGCTCTTACCGGAGGGATTAATAAATTAAATGTGATTTTCTTTTCATCCATCAGGACAGAGGCCCTGTGGCACACCACTTCACAGTTCTACACCAACATGACTGTGGAGGTGAGACCAGAGGATTTCATAAATATTTTTAAATCATTTATCGTATAAGAATATATTTCTATAAGTTTATATTGCTGAGATCGTATTATTCTGTACCAGCAGAGGTGAACCTGACTGGCTTTTGCCACCACTTCCAGTCTGAATTTATCCTTATTTTACTGGCGGTGTTTGATCAGAGAAACAGGACTTCTGTTTGGGTCAAGAACCATCCGACTATGGATGTCTCCGAGGCATTTAAGAGAATAAATATCGTGTCATTTCTTTGAGCTCAGTGGAAACGGGTAGAGCGCAATGAAGGTCTCGGTTGTTGTTGCTGACGAATTAAAAAAAAAAAAAAAGGAATGGTATTTAAAAGAATCCCTGTCCTCTGTTTTGCGCTGCAGTTTCTGCCCGTTTACAACCCGTCCCAGGAGGAGCGGAGTGACCCCAGCCTGTATGCAGACAACGTTCAGAAGCTAATGGCCGAGTAAGAAGCAGATCGTTAACGTAGGATGTTCATGCACATTTCTGGTGCCTGAAGCTCAATTATTGGTTTAGAAATTTACCCTGCTTGACTAACTCATGCAAAAAGTGACCAGTATAGGAAGATGTAAAATAGATGTTTCATCCCCCACAATGGCCTTAATTAAGAATAAAATGTCTCATGGGGTTAGTTAGACCAGATGACTAACTCTGAGCTAGTACAATTTCAGCTTCCTGAATCTGTTCTTGGGTTTTTATCTCAGCTAATGTGAAGTCAAAGTGGACCCCTCACAGAAGTGAAACTACCTGGTGTGGTCATTTTCTCTCTGTTTTGGGCCGCAGGGCGTTAGGAGTCCCGGCCACTGACTATGTGATGGAGGGCCGTGTTCCGGTCAGTAAAGTGGGCGGCCTCTCTCTGCCGCTGGACTCTCCCGCCAGAGAGACGCTGTCCCTGCTGCACAAAAACGGGTAAATCCAGATTTTTATGTATTTATTTTTCCCCTGGATATTAATCTTTTGTTATAATGATTTAAATCTTCTTCTCTTTGCCTCTCAGTCTGGGGGCCCATGAGGTGGAGGTGGTGCTGGACAGAATGACCGACATGTGCCGGTCTGGGACTCGGTGGTCAAAGACCAGTGCGGAGGAGCTCGCCTCCATATTGGAACTGAAGGAAAAACAAACCGCCATCCATATCTGTGGTCTCTACTCCAAGGTTTGATCCCAATTTTTTTTTTTTTTTTGTTCTGTGTTTTTGGTGTTGCAGATTTTGGACTTGATCGTCTTTTTAAGGGATAGAGATGGAAGATTTTGTATTGATTTTAAATGTGATCAGTAATGGAAGCACCGGATGTTTCAGAAACTATTTCAAGGTCCCTGCTTTTGTCCGAAAGCCGTCGCAGAGAAAACTGCTCTCCCTGTTGCATCTGTTCCACACGGCAGCTTCTGGAAGCTGTCCACCACAACCATTAGTAACGGATGAAATCTCTGTGACTTGTTAACGCCGCGTTTTCGTCTTCAGGACGAGACTGTGGATCTCAGGCAGGTCTGTCTGAGCGTCTCCGCCATCGCGGGATTCAGCAGCTTCCCGGCGTTGCTTCACACCGCTTTCACCGTGAGTTCCCATCTCTGTATATGAGGAGGTGCATTTCCCCATAGCAGCTTTTCATAGAGTAGCTCTGTTAGAAAAGCTCAACCCTCCTCTCCCTTCGACCCGTTTTGTCTGATGACTGGCGTCTCTCTGCTGTGCAGCTGTTCGACGGGGAGGGCCGGGGCCGCCTGAGTGCAGAGGAGCTGTCGGGCCTCATGGGGGCGCTGCTGGCCGTCCCACAGCACAACACGGCCGCTCTGTACGCCCAGGCCTCGGGCCAGGGCTCGCTCACCGAAGGTCAGCACCTCTAGCGGAGGGACACAGTGCTTCACATAGACGTCCGGCCTCAAGGCTGGCTCAGCTTTTCCCTTCCACCCTTTAGAAAAAGGGGGATTCTACCGTCCCGGTCCAGGGCTGGCGCGGCTATTATTCTGACCCGATGGATGATTTGCCCACAGAGAAGCTGTTGCGAGTGCTGACGACCCACCCGACCTATCAGAGAGCGGTGAACGAGTACCTGCTGCGCGAGGAGGCGGGCTCTGAGCCGCCGGGCAGCGCGCTGACCAACGGGAAGGCTGTGAACAACAACGGGCCGACGCCCAACAGCAACGGATCGCTCCGGCACAAGAAGCTCGAATGAAACCGTTTCGACGACACCTCTGACTCTTCCCTGATTATGTTTGGATCGGAGTCATTTATACAGTACTGTGGAGTTTCTTTTTGTTCTGTGTTTTTTTTTTTAAATGTTTTTTTAAGTTTTTAACCCTATAGCATATCTTGCACAAAAGCTGACAAGCCTAAATGTGTTTTGAAAATGGACACTACAGTGGTTTTCTGAAGTGTGTGTGTGTGTGTGTGTGTGGAAGGCTACTTCCTCAAATGTTTGTGGGGCTGAAAATGTGGATGTTTACCAGTGTATTTTTTTTCTTATCAGTCATTTGCTATTTTTCCACATAAAATTTATTTTCAAAATTTTTATTTATTAAATATCTTCATGCTGCAAACTTGTGATGGGACAATGGTGAATGTGAAACAGATTTAAGAGTAAAAGTCTTGTGTATTATGAAAATAATTCTTAACTTTTTTTAAAAACTGTTTAAAATAAACTGAATCCTTTTGAATGAAGTTCTGCTTTTTACTTTTTTTTTCTGTTTTTTTTTATTTTTATTTTCCTTTTCCACCGACCTACTCCATTCAGACTTTTTTTTTCTTTGTTTTTCTTTTTTTAACCCTCCTCCTGGCACTTCTTCATCAGACTGCTGCGGACCTTCCTATTCTGGTGCTCTTCCTGGTATTCCCGTCTGTGTAGTTTGTAGTTTTCCCCTCTGGGCTCTTAGAGGCCTGCTGCTTGTCCTGCTCTCCTCCGTGTCCCTCCCTCTCCGTTTCTATCTCCGTCTGCTCCTGACCGGCCTCCTGGACGCTCCTGGCCCTGCTCGTCTTTTTTCGGGCTTGGGTTTTTCTCTTCGGCGCGGCAGCGGGTGCTCGCCCCGTCCTCTGGCGGGACTCTTCCAGGGGAGCGGGCTCGGGTATGAGGCAGGCCACGATGGGACATTTTCCCTTTTGCTTGTTTTTTAGAGCTTTCAGGCCTTTTTTCCTTCCTCTTGGGGAGCTTTTGGCTGCCTCTGCGGGGATCAGAGGAACAGAAACCTGGGCTGGCCCTGCTGTCGAGTCGTTATCTGCGAGCCCGTCGTCTCTCTTTCTTCTTTTCGTGGGACTTGCGCCGGGCAGGGACTGGCTCTCCTTTTTGTTTTCCCCCTGCCGTCTCTTGGGTGACGGTTTTGCCTCCGAACGTCCCTCTCCGGTCAGCAGAGTCTTCTGCGGCCTTCCCTCGCCCGCCCGTCTCCTGGTTCTTTGCCTCGCGGGTCCGGGTGTTGGACGGCCCTCCTCTGGCTTCGCCTGTCCTTCATTTGTGGATGAAACCATCTTGTGGGGGTTCATTTTTGCGCGCAGGTCGAAGGGCTTCCCCGCCCCCTGCCGCGGTGTCGGCGTCTCTCCCGGGAGCTCTCCGGGTTCCTCCTCCTCCTCTGGCGTTTCTGGGCCCTCGTCTCTTTTGAATAACCGTCTTCTTGGGTGTTGCCTGCCGTCGTTTCCCGGCTCTCTCTGAGCGGCCTCCTGTCCGCGTCGCACGGGGGCGCGCCTCCTCTGAGTCACGTGGCCTTTGCCCTTCGCCTCCTCTCCCAAAACCCGCGGCGTTCTAATATTCTCCCCTCTCCCCGCCCCGGTTTGGGTCGACTGGGGGCCGTCAGCGGCGCCGTACGGGGAAACGTGGAGTCGGCCGCCGGAGCAGGAATCTTCCTCCTCCGGGGGACATACGGGACCCGCCGGCGTGGCGGATTCCTCCAGAAGGTCCGACAGCTGGAGCCCAGGTCGGGTTCCCCAGGCGTCGCTCTGGGTGGCGAAACACATCAGAAATCAGATTTGGAAAAAAAAAAAAGCCCCACGTCATTGAAAAAGCTAGGAAACGGAATGCGACTGGATGACCTCGCCTCTGGTTTCTGGCCATTAAGGGACAAAGCCGTTACTAATGCTGATCTGTAGTAGACACGGTGTGGCACAGTGTGGCCCCCATTTGATGGAACGTGAGAAAGCCTTTGCACCATTTGTCCTGATGTGCAAAGGCCCCAAGTCCTGCTCTACCATTCCACATGACGCATCACATCCACAACTATAAAAGGTCTCCTGAGCTCTAAGATTTTTTTTTCTTCCTCAAAAGGTTGAACATGTGAAAGAGAGTCGGGGGGAAAAAAAGGACTTTCGGTAAAACTGTGAGGCAGAATTAAGAGTTAATGAGGTCCGAAATAGGTTATCCAATATCGGATTGAACTTTTCAATACAAGTAGCTTTAAAAATTTTAAAAATGGAGAGGAAAAAAAAGGTGGAATTTGACTTTCCAGTGTCAAAATACGTTAAGACTGACACTGAGTGCTGGTACAAAATGGAAACATTTTAGTCTGGAAGATGACCTCTCACAAACACAAAATGTTCAATGGATGATTGATTTTGGATGCAAAAAGTATGGATTTCCCAAAAAGGTAAGGAGGAAAAAAGTGGAGTTGGTGTTACCAATCACACACAGTTGCCTTACCGTCTTCTGTTAAGGGCTGCCTACTTCAATGCAACAGCACAGAATGGTACAATACTACATTGATGAGCGTATGAACTTGTTACCTCCTCCTGGTGTTTTCCCGGGGCAGAAGCATCGGCGGCGTCCAGCTCTGGACACAGGACAGAGTTCAGCTGGTCAGTGCTCAGCATGGACTCCACCTGAGAGAAGGAGACGTGGATGATCTGAGTCACTTGGGCATTCAAAAGGTAGCTTTTTTTCCAAAGTGTGTCACATTCCAGCGTCCCATACGTGGACAGACGGCGGCGTTGAATGCGACGGAGTGGAAAAAAGGTTAAATTTGAATCCATTCAGTGATCTTATATACAAAAATGCTCAGAATGGAATTAGTCCTCCGTCTGTAGACTGTTGACCTACAATGGCATCTCATCAGCAACTAGATGGAGAGGCACTCGGCTACTTTAACAGTCAGAGTCAATCTGAGTCATTCATGTTTTGTAAATTCAAGGAATTCATCATTTGCTTTGGCTTTCATTTAACCCTTGTTCAGTCACTCCAGGGGAAAGCTATTTCAAAGTCATTTTATTGTGTGTAAGTGGGTTTTTATGTTTCATTCCGCATAGGCCACTGAATTGGACACTGGTGCATCATAGAAAACACAAAAACAATGTCCAAAATAATATCCTATTACAGAGGAGCTGAGATAGACTAAAATAACTCAAGGGGTTGAATGAGTGGGAGTGAAAGAAGGGATGAGATAGTAATACGTGTTAGAAAAGGATGAGAGTTGCCTGCATACTTCTTCTTGTTTATGCATTGTGTTTACAGACAGTATTTCATTAGTAAGAAATCTTAAAACATATCAAGTCCACTTGAGTGGACATGTGGAAAAATCCTTGAATAAACACATTTCTGACCAATTTTTCACCTTTTTCAAGGCCTAAGAGAATCCAAAACACATTGGTTAAAAAAAATCCTGACTGAAATTATTCAAATTCATGCATAAAAGAAAAAAAACTATGACTGGTTGTAGTCAGTGGTAGTTTGATCAGATTATCCAACAAATAAAACAGGATCCATCATTAGATGTATGAAAACGTGTCGGGCACAACAGTGAGATCAGGCTTTTAAACTATCGTGGTTTATAAGTTATGTTATCGGCATGAAAGCGTACGTTTCTGATGAAGTCCTCGTTTCTGCACAGCTCATCCAGGTAGTCCAGAAATGAACTGCTTCCTCCTGAACCTTCATCTTCACTTTCGTCCTCCCCTTCTTCTCCCATCTCTTGGATCTGAGTCATAAGCAAGATTTTAGTAACAGTCGGAAGGAGGACCTCATGGTTCCCTTTGATTAAATCAATAAAAAACAGACAAATAGAATATCAGAAACCAGTCTCATAATTGTAAAGAGTTGGGAACCTGAGGGCAGAAGAAGTTGACGATGGACTCGTATGCAAAGGGCTCATCCTCTGAAGCGGGCAAATGTTCATGAGGAAGGTTGAACTCTGTCACTTGATGTCTGTGTGGGCCCATGATGGCTCTCTGCTGGAATTCTGCGATGAAAGACAAAAAAGACACCAGACGATCCATTTTCTTTCCTCAGAGTTCTCGTAATGACCTAATACTGCTGGTACTTGGTGCTACATTGGAGGATTTGGTTGCTATTTGGAAAAAAAAGTTTGGGTGGGAACTCAATTGTTCTTCAACACAGGCTTAAATCTCTCAGACAAAGCTTTTAGGTCCATTTTTGAAGCCATCTCCTGGAATAGTTCGGAATAGTTCAGGTTTCTTAAAGGACATTTCCAAACTCATCCTTGGATGTTGGCCTTTTTTCCATTCTCTGTCAAGATGAGCAAACCCTGCTTACAATATTCAGGTGCAGTCTCACTGAGGGTAGTGCATTGGCCTTTGTCCCTGTTTCCTTTCCTTACAAATGGCCTCTTGACGACCATTCCCAACAAGGTTTCCCTTAAAAGTAAGCCCAGAGGGGCTCTAAGACGATGCGTAAGGTCTTTCTGGTCTTATGGTGTCTGCTTTCTTGGTTTCTTAACAGGCTACGTTGTGGTTAACATCAACACCTTTGGTACCATGTGGTGGTGTCACCTTAAGAGGGAACGCCAGTGTGTGTTGTAGTTTGTCTTTGAGTGGCGTAGCCAGCCCAAGGAGTCATTTCAAAAGAAAAATCTTCTAAAATGGCAGATAGATGGAGCAACGTTGGGAATCGAGAGCTGGCTCAAGTGTTTTCCTCGGAAATAGAAGGAGGCACTGTCCTTTTTTCGACAACATTTTTCCATTTCTGACCTTCTATCAGAGCCTGCTCCCTGATGTTCTCCGATTCCAGCATCATGTTTTGATTCCACAGCATGCCGTCTCTGGTCCCCGAAATCCTGCGGGAAAGATGACGTGGGTGTCTTAGTAACCGATACAAGTCTTTACAAATAGGTTAAAAAAAAAACTGAAGGGTTATCAAAATTTGCGTTGATTCCTTACAGATCTGGACAGCAGATCTGCTGGACCGGAGCTACCGGCGGGCACATGCACCAGCTGGGACAGACCTCGGGCTGGGGGGACTTCGACGGGCCGCAGCCCCCGACGTGTGACGGGCTGCTGACCGTGGCCAGCTCACAGGGGCTAAAAGAAAACCCCGGACAAGGGTGGGGGGAGAGAGGACTCGGTGCCATCCAGAAGGAGCTGTGGGATGCATACGGGTTAAACGGGAGAGGCGCCAGTCCAGGTTGGACATTGAGACCGAGGGGGGGTGGGATTTGTAAGCTGCACAGAGGGGGGCCGAACGCTGGCACGATGTATAGGTAGTGGGGGCCCAGCTGGGTTTGAATGAGTTGATTCGGCTCCACCAACACAAGCTCGGCCGGACAGTAGTCCCTTTCGACGGAACACAGCCTGTTTCTGGCCATGTCTCCAGCTGTAGGCAGCCTCACTGATGCAGGCTGAACCATCTCTTCCTGGTGAGGCCCTACTAAATGAAAAAACATTTCTTTTTCGAAGGTTTCTTGGCTCATTTGAGGGGCATTTTGGAGGAGTCTGAGACTGCCTGATGCTTCCTCTGGGAAACACCTGCTAACGGACAACAGTGGGGAGAAAAAAGGGGGGGGCAGGGCTCCTGGCTGAGAGTGATTGTAGATAGCATCAGATGGAGAGGCCAACACAGCGTTCATCCCTCAGCTATGTGGTTCTGTGAAAATTCAAATGAACAAAGAAAAACTTTTTGAGTATAAACATCGCAGGTTTTAGGAGCTGTTGCTATGAGTGGCAAAATGACACATTCTAGTTTTATTAATCATTTCCGATTGGCTTACCTTTCTTGGTTTGGATGAATTATCTTTAGCTAGTGTTGTAACATGTCTACTGTCACCAAAGCTCAACATGAAGATAAACATGATTCATGTTTATTTTTGATTTGAAGCTTCACACCTAAACATTCCAAAATTCTCATCAAACTAAATTTACATAAAATGTCAATCATCTTTTTCCTTTTCCTCATTCATAAACCATATGGCCACCATCTTTAACTACAAATTTAATTTAAGGTAATTCTAATTATGCTCCCAAAATGATTCAATATTGACAACAATCATGTTTTTTTCCTAATGAGGTGGCACAAAATTCTATTTGGTTGAATTATATAGGTGCTTTGATAGTATAAGAAATTATAAGGAGGTTGAAAGGATGACATACGACAGGTTTAAGACATTTGTAAGAAAATAAAGGGACAAAACTACATTTCCCAAGAACCTGAGCGGTCGGCGTACCAACTCGGATATCCGCTCTTTATTTTTCTGGCGTGGCGAAGTTGTCGTAGCACGTGTGATTCTTACGTGAAAAAGTGCTTTGGATGTTCACGAAAATATTTTTTTCCCCTAACCTAATACATTTGAATCGCCTTTGTTTTTAATTTTCATCTCTAAAGGTCTAAAGTGCACTTCCGCCGCAATGTTTCTGCAGTACTACCTAAATGAAAGCGGGGACCGAGTCTACACGCTGAAGGTAAACGCTAACTTTCTGTTTACAGTCTACGTTTGAGAGAGTAAATGCGTTTTGGCCCTTGATTTGCACTCCAGCGTCTTAATACTTTGAGTTGACTTCAACATTCGTCAAGTTTTTGTCAGATTTGTGTCTTACAATCTCTGTGTTTAACTTTAATTGGCAAACGAGGACAAGCTAATTGTTAGCTGCTGAAGCTGTCCCGGATACAATGTTTAAAACAGAAAAATGAAATAACGACTCCAGTTCAAACAATGATCCTTTTAAGTATGCATGGAAACGCTGAACAACAATGGTAATATTTTGCTTTTAAACTACTTTTAAAAAAAACAAACAACGTGTGGTTATTTAGTCCTAGGAAGAAAAATGTGACGTCATTATTGAGGATGAAAAAAAGGTCTAGCTTGTTATAATTGTGGGTATTTAGTAGCATTTTGTCACACAGCGACATACAGAGAAAATTTGTTTTAAACGAAAGCCATAAAACTAAAATGCAGATTTTTCTTGCTTAAAAAACACAAATACCTTTTTATAAGAATGTCAAAAAAAAAAACAGAGTTCAGTCCCCATCCTTCCAGAATTTTTATTTGTATTTTTTCATAATTCCATCCGTGTCAGTATTCTTCATCTACACCCAAATAAGTGTTATTTTTTTCTTTGCTGCCAACAGAAGGTGAACCCCGATGGGTCGCCCACCAGCTCGGCCCATCCTGCTCGTTTCTCCCCTGATGATAAGTTCTCCCGCCACCGGGTGCAGCTGAAGAAACGCTTCGGCATCCTGCTCACGCAGCAGCCCACCCCTGTCCTGTGAGAGAACGATGGCACAAGGTGTGGGAGAGGTGAAGGGATGGATGGCAACCAGAGCAACTAATGCCAGGATGGAGGGGAACCTGAGGCTGCAAAGAGAATAGGATGACAAATCCTGATATACATTAAAGACACTGTGGAATATTACTTAGACAATTGGTTGGAAATACTGTTGTTATTTTTTTCTTAATGCTGAATAAATGTTTTGTTGATGGATGTATGTAGTTGTACCTGTGTTTGTTCTTCCAAAAGGAAATATATATAGTGACAAAAGAGAAATTTTTCTAATATATCCTGTGAGATAATATGCTGAGACGTGGTGATCTCTGTGAAATCGTATTTAACCTGCCTCAAGCTTATATAATTAAGTTAAACTCCACGATTTTTTCGTTTAATTTTGATATATTTAAAAGTGTGAAAAAAAAAATCATAAAGAAAGTCACAAGAGGTCTATTCTTGATTCATATCGGAAATGTCCCTTATGGACTACATATACCACATATCTTGTACCGGTAGGGCCACACAACGCATGCGCAAGGAGAACCTGCGACGGCAAGTACATTAGGACCGGACACGAGCTCTCGCATGTTTTCTTTTTTTTTTTTTTTGCTGGGTTGGTAAGACTAAAAAAGTGCCGACAAAATACCCGGGAGAGGAGCTTGGGGTTGCTGGATGTCACTGAAGACAGGCGTGTTTTTAATTGAGACACTTGATACAGGTATGAGCTTCACGTGGTTGATTAAGAATAAATGTTTTCAGGGGGCAGAATTGTCGCCGTGACATGGCTAGCTGGAGGTCCATGGGGTTGACAGTCTATCGGCGGCGTGGCTAGCTCCCAGCTAACGTTAGCATCGGTTGCCTGAGTCCTCCTCACCCGATACAAAAACAGTGTGTCTGCTGCCCCTCGAGCGGTGGCTCTGGGTGTCGCACGTTTCTCCTTCTTACGTGACGATAACAGAAAACCACCACTTTGCACAAAAGGGGCTAATTAAGCGTGCGGTTTATCCTAAATTAGGCGCGCGCGTCTTTAGTATTTTATCCTGTTTGCGTACATTAAACCTAATGTTCATACAGACTCAAGCTTCATACAGATACCGCAGTCCTTTTGTTTTTAAAATGCTATTTAAAGCCACCTTAGAACCAGTGCTTGTAATTCCATCCTAACTGAGTGTGAGAAAAATGCATGTGGTCACCGACCGGTTTAAGCCAGAATTATTATGGCTAGCTTAATTGGCTTAGAATGTCAACAGTGTTGCGGTTTGCATTTAACCATCATTGTCATCATCTGAGCTTGTCTTGAATTTATTTCTGGAAGAGTCTTATTGATATTAAAAAAAATCAATTTGACTTTTTCTTGTCCCAGCAAATAGAATACATTTTCATTACTTTTGAATTAAATTACATTAAAAAGGCGTTCATTTGATAACACAAAAGTAGTAAGATTCTAATAAAAATTTTTGTTTGTTTGTTAGATAAGCGCTATATATACTTGTTATCGTTGCCCTGAAATATTGTTTGAAGTTTTAAGCAACATCAAGCTCTCATGATGAGGCTCTCATGATTTAAGTGGATTTTTAAATTTTTTTTAGATGTCCACCAGTTGATGTGAATTAGGGCAACCTGCTATTGGTCCTCAACATGTAAGGAAGTTATTGTTGTGCAGTTTCTGTCCAGATAAAATGGGGCGCAGGCCAAGTTGTGAAATACCAGAAAAGGAAAACAACAAAACACAATCAGAGCTCAGTGGTCAAAAAAGGAGAACAATATGTCATGTTCCACGAGGTCCCTTTTGTCACGCCACGGATCGGAAGAAAAGTCGGTGCAGCCACTGCTTGTTCTGTGCCACTGTTGGTCGGTCCGTGTGGGAGCTGTCCATGGCTGGATTTGAGTTGCAAATCCAAGGAAGACGCACCAGGAAGTAGAGCAGATTCCTGCCAGTTAGAGAGGTTTTAAGTTTCAGACCTGGCCTCTGCACATCACATGATGGTGATTCTTTTCACCTAATCCTGAACTCCACGTTGCCCCCAATTCCTTTATCAATTAGCACACCCGTGTGTTTTTGGGAAGCGCACTCTGC
This sequence comes from Menidia menidia, assembly GCA_907169785.1. Classification (NCBI taxonomy): domain Eukaryota; kingdom Metazoa; phylum Chordata; class Actinopteri; order Atheriniformes; family Atherinopsidae; genus Menidia; species Menidia menidia. The sequence goes on along the minus strand of CAJRST010014446.1, from coordinate 10,897,098 downwards.
ACGTAGGATGAAAAGGTAATGTCTGTAAATAGGTGACTATGGTTTGCACTTTGAAATCCTCAGATTGACAAGACCGCAAAAGGAACATGTAAATGCAGGCGATAACCGTTCAGCTGTAGAGCAATGCAACAAACAGGGATGGAATAGGAAAACCCTGATTGGTGAGTGTGGATCTTCCAGTGACTTTGCCAGATGGATCTGGGCATGTGTATGAAAGGAAGCCCGCTTTTTCTTCCCAGGATCTCTTCAGTTCCCATAATCCCCCCCTTCATCCACTTCCTGAATGTTAAAGGAATGGACTCTTATGCAGGCAATATTCATAAGAGAAAAAAAAAAGAACAGGACGTTCCTCTGCCTGAGCCAGTATTCACAGGCCCAACCAGTTAGATCCACTCTCCTTTTAATAATTAAATTTGAAGCCAAGTTGACTAGGCTGGGGGGGGTGAACAAACGCTTGGTTATATCCAGCTGTGGTGTCACTTCTCTGCCAGGATCAGAAATGTAAACACATGGGTTCACGCTGGTTATTAACCTTTTCTTTAAACCGCTGTTGTGTTGTTAGGAGCACTCAACAGCAAGACAATTGTTTTTTCTTCTTTTTTTTAAAAATATGCATGCAAAATCAGAAGGAGGTGGAAATAGAGGTGTGGCCTTTTGGAGCACTGGCATCCTATTGTGAGGCCAGACATGCTGACCATAGCAGCACAGGAACAGCATAACTGAGAAATGAAAAAGCTTTCACCCCCAGGCTGGCGCTGAAGTGCTCGACTATGGAGTCGGAAATGACAGAGGAAGTACTGTAGAGATGTTGGACTGAAAATTTTCACTGGTGCACACAGAACTGTCTGATACCGACCCCCCCACCCGCTACGATGTGTTTATAGATGGCGTCACATTCATTTTATGCAGCATTTCCTATACTTATGTACATGTGGCTTTTTTTCCTTTGAATACTGAGTGCAGCTTTTTGTCGAACTGAATTTTACATTTAGAAATAAAATGTCTTCTTCCTGTCTTTCTGCCTCTCTCACCCCTTTTTGTCCCATCCCCTCCCCTCCTCAGAGGTGTTACCTCACCCTGTTGAACTCACTGCTCTGGCCACGATCACCTATTAGTGCTAAACTTGTGAATTTGTTTTGAACTTTGAGGTGCTTGTCAGAGAGAAGCTAGTCATTTTTTTAGATGAGAAACCGCAGGCAGAAAGATGTCGGTAATCTGTTTTAATCCACGGGACGACTCCTATAATGTCCTTTAACAGCCCAGAGCTGTTTTTCTACACGTTTCTGCTCAAGAAGTTGATCATCCTGGATTGGCACCGGTTGTAAGACGGCTGCAGTTTTGTTTTTTTTTGTTTTTTATCTGAACCGGAAAAATTCTCATGCCGAGCGGCAGCCTCTTTGCTTTAATGGAGAATTCCGGCATCAAAAGGAGAAATCTTAGAGGCTGCTGTTATCTCAGCGGGAGCTGGGAGACAGCCTAGTTCAGCTCAGGTCAGCGCAGAAAGTTAGCCCCTGACCCCCCCTCGCCCCATCCCTCTTCCCCCCACCTTCCCCCCTCAGCACCCTTTCTTCCGCCCCTGTGAGCCTCTCCCAGCGAGCCGCCATGGCATCGGTGCGCTTCACCGTGACGCCGACCAAGGCGGAGGACCTCCCGGGGGTGTCGGACACGTCGCCCGACATCAGCTCGCGCTCCGATGCCCGCGTGCGCTTCGGCTCCAGGGAGAGCGTCAATCGGAGCGACCCGCTCAGCGAGGCGTCCGCAGGAGGAGGAGGAGGAGGAGGGGGGGACACGCCGGAGCACTACAGCATGGAACACGGTGAAAAACACACTCAACACGTCTAGAGAATACTCATAAGTAGGATAATCTGCCAATGTATAGTTTTTCTGGAGGGTGGCCAATTTACAATTAGTCAGTAACTGCCAGGTTTGATTAAAATCGTCAAAGATCACCAGGAATAGTTTGAGTTTTTGTGTCTTGGCGACAACTTTGCCGATGACGTTGCACAGCGTCAACAGTAAATGCAGGTGAACCGTGTCGTCAACATCTGGGGTGAGGCGACCTCTCGACGACGTGTGTAGAGCTAGACAACAAGCACTACAATCCATCCTGCGCCTCTGAGCTGTGCCCTGAATGCACCGCTCTCTCTTCACAAACGTTCTCCATTTGTCCTTTTTGTTGGTTTTTTGTTTAAGTCTGAGCCTGAATCCTGTGCGATTCCATCAGAAGCCGTACGGCTGAAACGGCTTCCCAACAAACAGATGCTGAGAACAATGTTGTTCCGAGCGTGGCGCAGGTTCCACTTCCCCCTCAGCTGTTGCCTTCCCACCCACAGAGCGGACGCAGTGATTCACTGCTTTACTTGACGGCAGCAAAAAACCTCTTTTATGTATTTTTTATTTTTGTACTCGGTTTCGACAGGCACAGGTTTAAGATGGGACGGTTCTGGAAGTCATGAAAACGCTTTCTATTTTCTATTTGTTTGTGCTTGTTGTTGTGCACAGCACAGTAATCCACTTTCCAAAAGTATATAAGAATGGCTGTGTGGCTTCCCCGGCTCAGAGGAGCTGTAAGTATGGAGAGCTGTAACTGTATTAGCTGCAATGATCCTCTTAAGCAGATGCACAGTAGTAAGAATACCCCACGTTCTTTCTTTAATAGGTTTCCATAAATAGAAGCAGGGACGGTAAATCCGGCCGAGTTTCATTCAGGCCGTTGCTGTGCAGCGGTTGTCTTCCCAGTTTGTTCCTATTTCTACCCACTCCCTTTAAAGACAACAAAAACGAAACAAAAGAAGGCCCCAACAGCTGGAATAAGTAGCATTCGAAACGAGCCAGCGTTCCTGAAACGCTTAGAGGAGACCAAGCGAAACCGCTCGCCCGATGTGTCATTGTGCTCGTTTTATTCCCTAAAAGGAAACTCCACAGTGGGATGCATCTGGCTGCCGCTCTGCCTCACTGCCTCGCGCTAACACAGCGACTCTCAGGTGTGATGGTGTCGGGCGCAGGACTCCAGCGTGTTCGGCGAGCTGTGAATGTTCGCAGCTGAGGCGCGGAGTGGACAGCAGGAAGGACTCCATGAATGAATGGAGCTGCTGCTAAATTCCACATTGGCGTTCGAACATCTCCTTTGACACTCTGTCTGTGAGGGGCACAACCCTGTGCTCTGAATGATGGATTAGAGTCAGATGTTTCTACCTCGGTGGGGGGGGGAAGTCAAGGAAGTGATGCTTTTCCATTTTTTGGCTTTAATATATCAGTCCTGATGAGCACACAGGATACTCAGATTTCATCCTCTGACTTTAATACCCTCCCCAGATTATCAGTTACAGATAATATCCTTCCAGTTGTGCCATATTTTACTGAAAAACAACAATTTTATAGATGTGCACTCAGTCACAAACCGGCACAGGAGGCACACCACAACAGGTTTGCCTACGCAGAAACCTTAGGGGGGGGGGGGGGGGGGGGGGGGGTTGGTTGCTGTTGTTCAGAATACTCAGATGTGGACATCTTGGCGGGATAGATAAAAAAGAAAATTTCCAGCTGATTCCCAATAAAGGGGCGGAATGTCGGAAAATTTTGGATCGTTGCGTATAAATGAGTTGTACACTCCAAACAGCTATTAAAACACAAGTATTCATAGTTTTAAAAATAAACATTATGACAGTCAGACCCCTTTAAAAAATGGAAAAGAAACTTCATAAAACATGCCGTCATCACTCCAAACGCCCCTTTTCTCACATTTTTCTTTCAGAAGGTGTTTCAAGTTTTTAGTCTCGTCAGAGAGGCGTGCGTTTTTTCTTGAGTCATCAAAAGTCATGTGACCTTCGACCAGTCCTCTGGTAACCAACAAACAAACAGCTAATGTCTTGACAGCTGTGTTATCAGACAAACAGTCTGCTGAGCGCTCCAGAAATCTGCGAATCCTGCCTGTCCCGTCGAGCAGGTTAAGTAATCGGAAGGAAATCTGGCAGCTCAGTTCAGCTCCAAATGTGTTATGAGCTCCACTTAAAAAAACAAAACAAAAAAAAACAATTTAAAAGTTTTTCTTTTTTTAACCCTCGTCATTACGACACGCCTCGGCTGCCGAAGCCAGCAGGGCTCAACTGCTTTGGGGAGAGGCCACCACCTGCCAAATAAATGCTGTTTTCTTTTTTTTTTCTACCCATATTTTATTCTCTATGAATATGAACAGCAGTAGCAAGATAATGGGGGGTTAATGTCACGATGTGAGTCACAAGCCCACACCCACTCCCGGTCCTATAGGTCTTTGTTACCTTGGAGTTGTCTGTCAACATTGAAGCTCATTGATGCTGCAGGGTGTGAACATTTGTAAAAACGTAACTGGGGCAAAAAGGTCACACGGGCTGGGAGGCCTCCTCCTTCCTTTTACCAATAAGGGCTTCTTCTTCTACTTCTTCCTGCTGAGGGAGTATGCTTCTGTCAGTCTCAACCCCTTTTATGCTGCCACATGCTCTTAAGCAAACCACCCTCAAGGTGTGCCGGCTGCAGGTTTTAGGCCTGAAAACTCTTGCGGAACTAATGTAGAACCAAGATCCGAAGCTTTCGATTGATTGTGTGAAAGGTGATTAAGGATTGAAGGAAATGAGCAAACAGCACACCACCCCCCCCCCCCATTCACCCTCGAGGGGTGTTAAGTCGGGTCAGATTGCGCTCATTTGTAACGTGACGCTGCGGATTGTTTGCTGGCGCTAGCGCGGCGAAGCAGGAAGGGTAGCGATGCTGCTGACTCAGGTGCTGCTGATTGGGCGAACCGGAGGTGAGCGCCGGCGACCCGTCGGCGGTCACCTCCGGCCCCGTCCCCGGTCACCATGACGGCGGTGACCACGTCCTCTTTTTTTTGGTTCAGCTGCTCTGTCAAGTCTGCACTCTCACCCCGTCCCCCCTTACTCTTTTTTTTTTTTCTTTTTATATCCTTTTTTTTTTTTTTTTTACTGTGTCTTTTTGTCTTGTCAGGTGATGGAAATTCTAAAATGTCCAGCGTCTACATCAACAACACTCACGGGATGGACGACGACGACTTCTACGACAGAAACCTGGCCCTGTTCGAGGTGCGGAGGGAGCGAAAACGGGCCGCGCCATGTGGCTGCAAGCCTTTCTATTTATGAGTGGAACGGGGGGACCTGCTGGCTGTCTGTGGACTTTTAGCCTTTGGAAAAAAAAAAAAAAGCGGCTACAGTGGCTTCAGTTAGCTTCAGTGTATACGCACAGTTTTTGTGGAAAATTGCCCCAAGTCTTTTTCTCCCCCATTGAGTAGCCTTTTGCCTCTCTGTCTCCTCAGTTTCCTCCTCTTTGTCATTGACGCCCTCTTCACCCTTCCCACATTTCTGTCTTTTTCCGTTCCCCTTTTTCTTGCCCTGTTATCTCCTCTCTGTTCCTCCTCTTTGTTCCCCTGTCACCCCCCGACCGCCTAGCCGCCCCCCTCCTTTCTTATCTCTGCTCTTTCGCCTGCCGCTTGCCTGTCTCTGTTTTTCGAATGAATGCTTCCCCGGTGTGCCTCACCCCTCAACAATTACTCACCTGATGCCCCCCACCCCCCCCACCCTTTCTTATCTCCCCACTTCCTCCTCAAACCAACAGGAGGAGATGGACACTCGTCCAAAGGTGTCTTCTCTTCTCAGCCGCCTGGCCAACTACACCAACCTGACGCAAGGGGCCAAAGAGCACGAGGAGGCTGAGAACATCGGCGAGAAGAAGAAAACCAGCAAGGTGTGTCTACATAAAGTCCACCCCCCCAAAAAGTTCTAATGAGATTGATTTTGGATAAGGGGGGTCTTAACCCATGATCCCGAAGCCTAGGTTAGTTAAAGGGTCCCCAACGGCCACCAAAAATGACTCTCGGCACTCTGCTAACATCCCACCCAACGTGAAAGAAAGCTCAAATCACCTCGTCCCGTTCCTCAGAAAATCTGCCCGTCGCCTCGTTCCTGTCTAGACAGTTTGTATATCTGCAGCTCAAAGTGCGTAAGGATGTGACCCCGGCGCGCGCTGGCCGATAAAGGCGCCTGCCGGCCCAGATAAGGCCGTCTGTCGCGGTGGCTCGGCCTTTTCACCCCGCTCTGACTGCACGCCCACTGCCACGTTCTCCAGCAGACGGCAGGCAAAGCAAAAACCAAAACAGGTTTAATCTTCCCTTCTGGTCCGGCAATGTGTTCAGTATAAGCAGAAACATACGGGGCGGGCGTAACGGAGCGCCTTCCGCTGGTCGCCCGCTCAGAAAGATGATGTCACAGCTCAGCTTTAACAGGGAAAAAAACACCAAAACAAATGGTGTTCAAAATGGGTGAGGGGTACGTCTTTAAAGATTCTAGGCAACCATGGAAGAATCTCTGAGTGTGAATTATAATATCTGTTTTTCGTTCTTACTCCAAGTGTTAGAGTTCCTTGTGCTAGAAATGTCAGAATTCCTGTAAAAAGGTCTGGTTTAGCCGGCTGACCGAAGGCGTGCTCTGTCCCCTCCACAGTCGCCGCAGATGGGGACGTTCATGGGCGTGTACCTGCCGTGCCTGCAGAACATCTTCGGGGTGATCCTGTTCCTGCGCCTGACCTGGGTGGTGGGCAACGCGGGGGTGCTGCAGGCGCTCTGCATCGTCTTCGTGTGCTGCTGCTGCGTGAGTGACCGCCCGCCGGCAGGCGGCCGCAGTGAGATCCAGGCGGTGGAAGGCTCTCTTAAAAAAAAAACGGCCGCTTGTCTGTCTCTTCCTTCCAGACGATGTTAACCGCAATATCGATGAGTGCGATCGCCACCAATGGAGTTGTGCCAGGTATTGCTTCATTTCTACACGCTCTCAATAACTTTCTTCTCCATACATGCAGATTTAGGCTGGTGGATATAGCAACAACCCCCCCCTCCCCAAACAAAAAAAAACCCAAAACAAATGTATGACCTTACATATTATTTACATTATTTATTAAGTTTTACTTTCTATCTTTTGTAAGTACATGCATTCTGCATCTTTTCTTTTTGAAACCACCAATCGGTGGGGCTGCGTGACACGAGAAGAGCCTGAGCCTTTTTGCAAGCATATTCCTGACAAACAGGGACCGGCCAAATAGCTTGGACAGGCTTTGGATCCGCTACGCTTTGTGTCCGTCATGCCTTGCTTCTTTTTCCATCTATTTCAACCAAAGCAACGCGCTGGTAGAAATCAAAACGGCAGAATTCCCCTCAAAGCTGCCGTGAAAAAACTGTGGTTGAAATGATCAGACCGTTGGAGGCTAAGAGTCTCTTTGCTGTGGACGTTTGCTCCGTTTCTTTGCATGCGCAGTGACCTATCCCAGAAAAACGAGGACTGGGGAAGTCCTCTGTGCTTGGGTTTGGGCCGCATGCTCAGTCCAGAAGCGGTGCTAAGGTTCGTTGAAAGACGAACCTCGGCTCAGAGCGAGGAGTCTCTGCAAAATGCAAGTGGGCGTTCGTCAGTCAAAATTCTAAGAATCAACATTTGCAATGGCGTCCCGGAGCTGTGGCTTAAAGGAAATGGATGGTGAATCCCTGTAAACCCACATGGAGATTAAAGCTGCGCTATGGTTTTCTATCATGTGGTCATAGCAGACCTGTGCAACCTAATTTACATGTAGCTAATCGTCATTGAGGTACGGCATTGACACGTCTGACAGCCGCTCAGAGGGGGGAGGAAGTAGCAGATTGTCTCCGCTTGGCCACCTGCTACTCTCTGTCAAGCTTCCGCTTCACTGATGTACAGAACTGGTTCCTTTTGGGATGCCGATCATTCAGGAAAAAGCTAATGTCATTGGCAAGAATCAAACTCCCGAGTGAGTCAGCAGCTCATCAAAGTGTAATCAACCAGATCAGCTCTCTGATCAAGGACTGAAAGCTCCTCCCTGCATGTGGCTGCGTTTTTCTCTATGAAAGATGAGGGCTTACATGTGCGCAAGACGTCAGAGAAAAGCGCACAAAGTGGCACCAAGCTGATACTAACAGCTCTGATCTCCGTCTTTGTCTGTAGGGGTGGGCCACGTTGGCAAAAATAATATTTATTCCGTTTAATTTTTGAATAATTCAAATGGTTATGGCCACACAGACCACGTAAATTCAAAACGTGACTGAATAAGGCTGTAGAAATAAAACCTTTCCTATTGTAAATAGCGACCACAGTGCCATATTCGCACGTTTAGGTGTGGGATTGTTGCGGTTAAAAGAAAATGTCAGGTCAAAGCATAAGTAAAAAGCTGTCATTTGGCTGACTAATAAAAACAAATCGGTTTGAAATGGATGTTCGCCCTAAAAGCAGCGGGGTGGTGACTTAATAAAATCTGTAGAGAAATAGAAGGCGCAGAACTAAATAAAGCCAATCCAAAGTCTCTCCCCTCCACGCACATTCCTCGCAGAGCAGAAGATGTTTTGTTGGTCAGGCGGCTGCTGTGGGAAGTCAACTTTTCTCCCTCTGTTTGAGCACCCGTTTGTCACATTTTTATGGTGACACAGCTGAATCCACCCCCCCCCCCCTCCCCCCCCCCCCCCCCTCTGTCTGCCTCCACCTCTCTGCATGCACATACATCCAAAAACGCAGGGTCGATATGTCCATCCACCTTACCTAGATGGATATCACACATGTGAAAGTAGTACGATTGATTGATTTTTACTCCTCCCCTCCCTCCAGCATGTGACATTTACAGAATTTAATGTAGTCTGAAGCCCCGCTGTAACATAGAATCCGAGCGTCCTAACATGTGCTTGGGCACGGGCCGTTTCATTCCATTCTGTGTTTTTTTTCCCCCACCTTAACAGCTCCCAGCTCTAGTGCTCTCACCATCTCACCTCAGATGGTAGTGGATGGATTTTGTAACATTTGTTCTAATGTGGGTGGGTGGTTGAAAGATCAACGACGACAACAAAAAAGTGTTTGGTTTCTCAAATCACTCAAAACAAATCTGACCTGCGGAGGGCCGAACACTTTGTGACGGTGCCTTCTGGTCTTGCTCTGATGGGTTGCATTTTAGAAGCCAAACACTGGACGCTGAGCTCTCAAACAGTAAAACAAAACAAAACAAACAAACCCCAAACATTCTTAATCTGCAATCCTGCCACGCCCTCTTGTTTTCTGTTTCAGCAAATTACAGAAGCTGTCTTTGAGCCGACTTTGATATTTTCTAATAGATTTTTAACAGTAGGTCCATAAACATGCTGTCATGAGTGACATCCATGATGAATATTATAACAAAGAGGTAGTTGGGATTGTTTTGTTTGTTTGTTTGTTTTGGCTCGTGAGCTCAGCTGCGTGTTATCACATGCAGTCTGCCGAAACAATTTTACCAACAAATGTGCTCTGTTTTCTTATTCCTGTGTGTCCTGTAGAAGATTGCCTTCTACAAGCATAGGATGAGTCCTCTCATCAGCTGTCTTCTTTTCTTTCCCTTTTACCTCCCCATGTCATAATGTCACTAACCATCCATCCCCTTTCTCTCTGTCTTTTTTGTGTCCCGTGGGCTCTCTCTACTTCCCTACCTCCTTACCTTTTTGCAACCTATTTCTCCCTGTTTTTCTGTCAAATTGTTTTCTTTCCTTTCCCCTCTCTGCAACTTCCGACATCTTTTTTTTTTTTTTTTACCCCCTTCCCTTCCTCTTTCGCTTTGTTTCTTTCTTTTTTTCTTTTTTTTTTTTTGTCCCTCGTCCCTTTTCAGCTGGAGGCTCCTACTTCATGATCAGTCGCTCCCTGGGCCCAGAGTTCGGCGGAGCCGTGGGCCTCTGCTTCTACCTTGGGACCACCTTCGCCGGAGCCATGTACATCCTAGGAGCCATCGAGATCCTGTTGGTAGGTTTCCGCTTTGTTTGTTGGGCCGTCCCCGATCAACATTCTGGAACTGTTTTAGTTGGAAAAATCCACACCTTTTGGCGTTTTTTACCCATTTTGTTGTTACACTCGCTGTTTTTGCCAGGTCTTTCGTGTTTTTTCACTCAAACTTGGAGTATCTTTTGGGGGAATAATGTCTACAAACTATTCTGAGATTAAATAAACCTGTATTAAGCCAGTATATAGAACACATTTTGAAGTGGCATAAAACCCAACTGAGACTAAATTGAGAATGTCAGTCTTTCTCAGTCATTCTCCTAGGTGTCATGCTCCCATACAGTTGGATTTACGGCTTCTTTTTTTCCCTCTAGCTGTACATTGTCCCGGCAGCAGCCATTTTCGACGGGGACTCGGCTGCGAGGCTGAACAACATGAGGGTGTACGGCAGCATCTGCCTCCTCCTGATGTCTGTGCTGGTCTTCGTGGGCGTGAAGTACGTGAACAAGCTGGCCTCCATCTTCCTGGCCTGCGTCATCGTCTCCATCGTCTCCATCTACGCCGGGGCGCTGGTATCCGCCTTCCGCCCGCCGCACTTCCCGTAAGCCGAGATCCCACATTCCCAAAAGAGGCCCGCGCGGCTCACGATCCGCCCCTTTCGGGGAAAAAACGGCCGACTCTTTCTGACGCGCTGCTGGGCTTTCGTTGGCAGCGTGTGCATGCTGGGGAACAGGACCATCAACAGCCACTTCATGACCGACAGCGAGTGCGGGAAAACCATGAGGCTGCCCGTCCTCGACCCAGATCAGAGCCCCGACGGCAACTCAACCGTCAGCTATGGTGGGGCCGCCGTCTCCTCGTCAGTGAGTCACAGCAGGCGGCTCCACCGGTTCGGCGTGCCTAACAGAGGTCGTTCTGCCCGTCAGAGAACAGCACGGCAGAAGCAGTCACGGCCCCAACCCCCGTCCCGGATCTGGTGGAGAAGACCACGGTGCTTTGGTGGGAATTCTGCGGGAGCGAGTACCTCAACGCCACCTGCGACCCGTACTTCAGCTCCAACAATTTCTCAGAGATTCAGGGCATCCCCGGTCTGGCCAGCGGGGTCATATCAGGTAAAGTGACAAACAGCCGGTAGTTGTAACACAGAGCTGAATAGGGAAAGACAACAATTGGGTTGTTACTTTACAACCCTGATTGTTTTTGTGACATCACATTATAACCATGCTCCTTTTTTTTCTGGGACTATTTAAGTGTTTACTTTGGAAAAATGTATTTTTTCTTTATTCTTTGAAAATCAACATTTATTTATTTTATTTTATTTATCTTTTATTGATTTACATGCTCATTATTCCATTAACACATTACCTTACTCGCACATATTTTCCACATACACCAACCCTACGCACACTCCATACAGATCAAAAACAGATGGGCTTAAACTTTCCTTAACTATATATAGAAATAAATACAGATATTAAATAGAAAAAAGACATGTTAAGACTCGTTTACACTTCTGCCTTTATTTTCCCTTCCTTCTTTTTTTTGTCTCCTTGTGATGCATAACCTAGAACAGAAACTTGAATGAACAGTCCATTTTGTTGCAAAAACGAAGGGACCCGTGTGAATACATAACATTCACTGAATAAAATCTGGATTTTCTTAAATTTAAGTACATGGATTAATCTGTGCTCCCAATGACCGGCGCTCTCTCCGTCTCCAACCTGGTAGAGAATCTGTGGAGCGCCTATCTCAACAAGCGGGACGTGGTGGAGAAGAGCTCCCTGGCCTCCACCCAAGTGGCGCAGCCGGTGTCGGTGAATCACCCCTACGTGTTTGCCGACATCACCACCTCCTTCACCCTGCTGGTGGGCATCTTCTTCCCCTCCGTCACAGGTAAGGGCTCAGAACGTCCTTTGTTCCGCTCTTCTTTGAAAGAGTGTCTTATTTCAAAGAGTGTCTGTCTGTGACATTTACGTATTCAGCAGAGTTTTTTTAATAAAAGCCGTTGTAAAGCGGCTAGCTTTCCGATCATGTTGTTCCACCTTCTTTTTCTTTTCTTTGTACTTTGAACGTTTGTCTTCTCTCCTCTTCTGCAGGGATAATGGCTGGTTCCAACCGGTCAGGAGATCTAAAGGACGCCCAGCGCTCCATCCCCATAGGAACCATCCTCGCTATCCTCACCACCTCCCTCGTCTGTATCCTCTTTCTGACAAACTATTCTCCCGTTAGTGTTTATTTTCCCTCGTTCTGTTTTTTAAAAAATCTGTTAGAATCCAGACTATTTGTAGGTTTGCCTCTTCATTTCATGACAAAAAAAATAGCTTCTGATTTGTTGTTTTCCTGAGCGTTGTCATCTCAGATATGAGCAGTGTCGTGCTGTTCGGAGCCTGCATCGACGGGGTCGTCCTCAGAGACAAGTCAGTGCATCCTTTGAAAGGCAGCTCGGATCTGACAACGTTTAAAAAAAAAAAAAAAAAAAAAAGACAACAAGTCTGTTTCGTTCTCGCCTGCGCAGGTCCGGGGATTCGGTTTACGGCACCCTGGTGGTGGGGACGCTTGCATGGCCCACTCCCTGGGTCATTGTGATCGGCTCCTTCTTCTCAACGTGCGGCGCCGGTTTGCAGTCGCTGACCGGCGCTCCCCGGCTACTGCAGGCCATCGCCAAGGACAACATCATCCCCTTCTTACGGGTTAGACATGCAATGACTAAAAAACCTTATAACCTTATAGGAATTCCAGCTGTCAAGCCTGACCAATGATTTTCGTTTGACTTACCATCTTATCAGCTTTTTATTTGGTCCTGCTATAGTTGCCCTTTAACCAACTCCTTTGTGCTGCTCATATGAAACAAAGGTGCCGTCTTGAAGGTTTTCTGTCGAAAGCCAATACGCACCCAAAACTCCGGCTTTGCGTTTATGTTAACGTCCGTAAATGGTGAAGCCCAATTTGGTTTTTGGAAGTGAAACGGCAAGAATTGTGCCAATAGTGATGGAATAATGGCTTCCGAGGGTGTTTGGAGGTGGAAGGCACTGCCTCTCTGTGTATTTCCAGTGAAATGAACACTTCTAATTCGAGCCAACGCCCTTCTGTCTCCTCACATTGAGCAGTTTCTCTGCTGGTGGGGAAACTGACTCACTCATGCACACTGCGGAATCTCTTCTCACTCTCCAGGTATTCGGCCACGGGAAGGCCAACGGGGAGCCCACCTGGGCTATGCTGCTAACGGCGCTGATAGCCGAGCTGGGGATTCTCATCGCCTCTCTGGACTTGGTCGCTCCCATTCTGACGATGTAAGACGCCGCTGCGTTACGTGCGTGAAAGACAAAAAAAGTGCCGTCTGCTTCCTCCCTAATGGGCTCCTGGGCTCGCCTTTTTGTCTCCCCAGGTTCTTCCTGATGTGTTACCTGTTTGTAAACCTGGCCTGTGCCCTCCAAACTCTCCTCAGGACCCCCAACTGGAGGCCACGCTTCTCCTACTACCACTGGTACTAGCACACACACACACACACACAAGTTAGTGCCAAAACAAACCCGTGAGCGCCAGCTCTGATGTGAACCTGTGCTGCTCGTCTCTCCAGGACCCTGTCATTTTTGGGGATGACCATCTGCCTGGCGCTCATGTTCATATCTTCTTGGTACTACGCAATCGTTGCCATGGTGATTGCCAGCATGATCTACAAATACATTGAGTACCACGGGTACGTTGCCATGGAAATCCGCCCCAGTCAGCATGGCTGCACATTCACAGCATGCTCTATAGTTGCCCCACAGTCGAGTTGATTTCCGCTATGAGTCAGATTTGAATATACATTTTTATAAATCTATATCGGTCACGCCGGAGCGTTCTGTTTGCACACAGGGCAGAGAAGGAGTGGGGGGATGGGATCCGCGGTTTATCACTCAGTGCTGCTCGGTACGCCCTCCTGAGATTGGAGGAGGGACCCCCACACACCAAAAACTGGAGGTATGGAGATTCTTTTGGCAGCTTTTCCCAGAAACCCGGACTATCCCAGACTGTCCATTTTCTCTAAGAGATACACACACTCCCTCCCCTCTTTTCCTTCCCCAGACCCCAGGTGTTGGTGTTGCTAAAGCTGGACGAGGACGCCCACGTCAAGTCTCCGCGGCTGCTGACTTTCGCCAGCCAGCTGAAGGCCGGAAAGGGCCTGACCATCGTGGGCACCGTCGTCCCCGGCAACTTCCTGCAGAGCTACGGAGAGGCTCTCGCCGCCGAGCAGGTGGGGGGGGTTGGGTCGCTGACCCCTGCAGGCCGCCCTGACAGTTGAATCCCGTTGACGACCGGTGTCTGTTCCCCCTCAGACTCTGAAGCACCTGATGGATAAAGAGCGCGTGAAGGGCTTCTACCAGTGCATAGTGGCCCAGAAGCCACGCGAGGGGATCAGCCACATGATCCAGTCCAGCGGGCTGGGAGGAATGAAGCCCAACACGGTGGTGATGGGCTGGCCTCACGCGTGGAGGCAGAGCGAGGACCCGCAGTCCTGGAAGACCTTCATCAGTGAGTTAGAGGATGGAAGACAATCCTCCCTTTTTTTGTGTCTGTTGTGTTGGGGTTTAGCGGGCTGCCCCCCCCCCCCCCCCCCCCTCTCTGTATCGTTCAGACACGGTGCGGGTCACCACTGCAGCCCACTTGGCCTTACTGGTCCCCAAAAACATCTCGCTGTTCCCCAGCAACAGCGAGCCCTGCTCGGAGGGCTACATCGACGTCTGGTGGATCGTCCACGACGGGGGGATGCTGATGCTGCTGCCTTTCCTCTTACGTCAACACAAGGTTCTAAAATGACATCCCCCCCTTGTCAAAGAAAGACAAAAAAAAAAATCAAAGCAAACCGTACCCAGATTTAGTCCGATTAACAATGGCTTTGACTGCTCCATTCGCCTCAGGTGTGGCGCAAATGTGCCATGCGAATCTTCACAGTGGCCCAGATGGAGGATAATTCCATTCAGATGAAGAAGGACCTGGCAACTTTCCTCTACCATCTGCGCATTGAGGCGGACGTGGAAGTGGTTGAGATGGTAGGCCTGTTGCCCTGAGGTCAATCTGAAACACTCCTGTCTTCCACTAATTATGTGCTGTAATATGAAAAGTGAGCAGGCTCCAGAACTCACCTAACGGCTAGGAAATGCATTCTGACATTTAAAAAGATGTTGAAAAGGACAGGTCAGGAGCAGTTGCCGAAAGCTCAAAATGTTTGTATTTGGGGCTTCTGGTCTCTCAATTTATGAGCAATAAAAAATGGGTTTTCACCGACCAGTTTGAAGTTGCCCAGAAACCCTCAAACACGATAGATCTACGGGTGTAAGGGTGTAGGGGGAAAACGGATCTCACAGCAGCTCAAATGAGCCACTCTGAGGGGTCTGTCAAACACCTCTGATTAAGCTTTACCCGGACTTTTAGCCACATTAGTCATTTTAATGCAAAAATGCAGCATTCTACGTGACCTTTGACTCTCCCGTCCCGCCTCTCAGCACAACAGCGACATCAGCGCGTACACTTACGAAAGGACCCTAATGATGGAGCAGAGGTCCCAGATGCTCAGACAGATGCGACTGTCCAAATCGGATCGGGAAAGAGAGGTGAGTTTAGGTTGGATTCGATGCATTGTTGGATTGTTCATGAATTAAATTCAATGGAAAATATCACATTTTCCCCAAAGGGTAAATCAATGGTAACAGCAGGGAAAGGAAAAGGGAGGGGGAAACAAGAAACAGACATGTGGCCAAGTCCGTGGTATTTGCTCTAGTGGCCTAAGGCTAATTAACGATTGCCAAAAGAAACAAAGTGCCTCAGCGTGTGATCCACCTCCAGTCCCTGTTAAATGTGTTGGTACACAGTCTCTCCTCTAAACAAGTGTCTGCTATTCTTCTGCGGCTCACCCATCCAATCTGCTGCGTTTTTGTTTCCGGACGGCCAGTAGAGAGCGGCGTAGGTGTTGTCGGAGCGCTCAGCCCCTCGCGGCGTCGGCTGCGGGGGGTCCTGATGGTCCCTCTGCGCGCCGGTGCACACAAAGGCCTCACAGAAACGGGCGAATTGGCATCAGCGGTCTGTGTGTACAGGTCGTTCCTGCTTGGATTTCTCCAAACCTCAAATTGACATCATTGCGTGAGGGATGGGACAGAGAAAAACCTCCAAAGGGCATCTTAAGGCCAAGGGGGCAGCCAGAGTTTCCCTGCTTGTTTAGCTTTTTACTACAAATGCAGTTACGAGTGTCACTGCCAGGTTTTTTTACTCTTTAATACTGAACCGTCTGCTTGAAGACACAAAACACTGACAGAAAAAAATGGTTTTCGACTCAAAAATCTTCCAAAAAAAAAAAAGAAAAAAAAGTGAAATGAGGACAGCTTGTTTTTTTCCCCCCCAATTTTTTAGAATTCTTTTAATTAAAACCCATGTCTTCTGCTTTCGCCCCCGGTCCCCTCAGAGGGTACGCTGGAGTTTTGACGACGTAAGTTCCCCCTGTGTGTGGCGGCGTAGTAGTGTGCAGTCCGAAGTAGAGCAGCTGGGGCCTGAGAGAAGACCTCTGACCGGGTCTCCTTAAGAATCAGTAGCAGGGATTGAGAGGGAGCGGGCAGACCCGTCTGAGAAGCCAAGACAAGACTAGAATTAGTCTTCCTTCTCCACCCCCACCACCCCTCCAATAGATATTCAGATGCCCTTTGACTCAGCACTCATTTTTAGCCCAAGCTCCTTCTTAGCCGCTCCCGTACTTCTGCTACAGTAGAGGCAGAGCAGATGCCGTCTTTTCTTAGCGAGTTAGGTGACCTTGTGTTTTCTGTAGGTGTATCTCTCCCCCAGGTTCAGGAGCACTGGAGCCCCCCCGTCAAACAGCGTCAGAGGAGACAGAGACAGAGACAGACAGGTACAGAGAGAGAGAGAGAGAGACAGAGAGGGAGGGACAGGGCAGTGTAAGTCAGCGGTCAGCTGGTCGTTATTTGAGGAGTGGGAGTCCGCGTGAGGTAGAAAAAAAAAAAAAAGAAAGTAAAGGGAGGATAGAGGCGGGTTGAGAGAGAGCCCCCCGCCCCCACCGTCTGTGTGTGTGTGTGCGCCGACCAGGCTCAGCTGGTGAAGGACCGCAACTCCATGCTGCGCCTGACCAGCATCGGGTCGGACGACGACGACGACACGGACGGCGGCGAGCGGGAGCGGGCGGCGAGCGGCGGCGGCGGCGGCGGGGGGGGCAGCGCCGAACACCACCGCCGCGTGCAGATGACCTGGACCAAAGAGAAGGCCTCGCAGTACAGAGCGGCGCACTCGGGCTGCTCCACGCCGGAAGGCTTCCGAGACATGCTGAGCATCAGGCCGTGAGGGGAACCATTCACAAACCCAACCCCCCACCCCCAACCCCCGTCTCTTCTTTTCGGTGGCTAAACGCGCCCCGTTTTCTTTCTTTCAGAGACCACTCCAACGTCAGGCGCATGCACACCGCCGTCAAACTCAACGAGGTCATCGTCAACAAGTCCCACGAGGCCCGGCTGGTTCTGCTCAACATGCCGGGACCCCCCAGGAACACAGACGGAGATGAGAACTGTATCCTAACGGCCTTGGCTTTTACAAAATGTTCGTTTTAAAAAGAAACGACTGGGGCGCATGTAGATGCCAGCGTCTCATGACAGCAGGCGTTTGAACCCGTGGGAGTGGCGTCAAGTGGCGTTCCGGCTAGGGTTGTCAAAAGTATCCACACTCGAAAAAGTATCGATACTAAAATGTTGTATCCGGATACGACACTCATTTTCAAAAGTATCGATACTCGAAAAAGTATCGATACTAAAATGTTGTATCCGGATACAATACTAATTTTCAAAAGTATCGATACCACCGTGCGAGCAACGCTGACCTGCCGTCGCTGCGCCCCTTCTCTCTGATGTATTTATGTATTTATTTACGTTGTTTATGATCATTAACAAGATGTTAGCCTTGAATTGCTAGCTGCAGCTAATGGCTAATAATAACACGCCAACATTAATCAAATACGTCTGGATGCAAACTCCGCCCACATCCAAGTTGGCGTTTTTTTTTTGTTTGTTTTTTTGGGGGGGATTTTTTTGGGATTTTTTTGGCTCTAGCCTTTAATGACAGTAGCTTGACAGGAAAGGGGGCAGAGATAGAGAGGGGGAGACCTGCGGGAAAGGGCCATGGGCTGGAATCGAACCCAGGACACCCGCGCGGAGGCTCCGCATATGGGCCGCCCGCTCTAGCCATTAGGCTGCGCTGCGGCCCAAGTTTGCCGTATTGATTACGTCACCAATATGAAGATTCAGGCCAAGAAAATCGTAATTGCTTCATGGCAAAATAGACATTAATTTAAAAATACTGAAATTAATCTTTCAAACAATTAAACTCTATAAATATCATTATGTTAAAATAGTGGATGTTACATAGGTTTGTACAATAAGTACAAACAAGTTTAACCAGAAAATATTTATTTCTCCCATTTATGAAGGGTGGAGGGTTAGGGTTAGGGTCAGGGTTAGGATTAGGATTAGGATTAGGGTCATTAATGTGGACCACCACTCACATCAGTAACAGGTCAGTTTTAAACCATAGACACTAACCTGTCAAAATTCAGTTAAATTTTGGGGTATCTGTTTTTATCCTTGTGGTATCGAAAATGGTATCGAGTATCGAGTATTTTCCTGAGTATCGGTATCGAGTTGAAAATTTTAGTATCGTGACAACCCTAGTTCCGGCAGCTTTAGAATGGCGTCCCCACCGGCTGTGGCGTGCTGTCGCCACTCGGGGGCAGTAGCCTTTGATCTCGTGCTATGATATCTAACAACTATGATACGATTTCACCGTTAGATGGGAGAAATTCCTACACCGTGTACCTTTTAAGATGAGCATTGCTCTGGTAGATTAGGTTCAAGACATTTAATTTCGAGCCAAACCTAAAACCCAGCCATAGCTCTTGTCATAGGATAGTGTTCCGGTATAAGGCTCCAATAGGTGTGAGATGGTGTATTAGCTTATGGTGTATATACATGGTTCTGTTAGGCGTGTGCCAGCAGTGCTGTTTTAAATCAGTCCGAGCTGTGATGGAGATATCCATTAACCCACCCCCCCCCAGATATGGAGTTCCTTGAGGTCCTAACGGAAGGGCTGGAGCGCGTCCTGTTAGTCCGAGGCGGGGGAAGCGAAGTCATCACCATCTACTCCTGATCGGGGGGCCCCCCTTTTTTAGGGAGCCGGCGTCAAACAAGCAGCCAGTCGTCCAGAGCCAGGAGGAGGGAGACGGCCGGGCCCGGGCGGGGGGGCGTCGGCCCGCCGACAGAGACCGCAGCACGGGGGCGTCGCCTCCGACTACCCTCCCCACACAGCCCCCCTTTTCCCCTCACATTTCCACTCTTATCATCACGACAATGATTTCACATCCACTAAAGTCAAACTGGAATAATGCCAACACAGTAACACCATACGAGCAGCAACTACAGCCAAAAAAAAAAGATCCGCTCTGTGCGCGTGCGTGTGCGTGTCTGTCTTTCTCTGAGTGCCACCCACCTGAAAGATCTGTGAGCTCTTCTGGGGACCAGCATTGCGTGGTGGAGCAGGTGGATTAGTCAATGAGGGGAAGAACATATCCGACCAGACTCAGGGTTGCTGTTTTGTTTTTTGTACAGAATGTATTTGGTGTGAGCTTTCAATGTGAGGCCTGAATGTATACATTGAAAGGAGTTTTCTTTTTTCTATTTTTTTTCTTTTCTGTTTTTGTTTTGTTTTTGTTCCTCGAAGGCCAAGAGGAGCTCTTTTTCAGCACAACATAGAGGCTGTAAAAGTAACACAAAAGCTCCATTTAAAAACTTAGATGGAGTGGATGTTGGTGAGTTTAATGATTTTTTAAAAAGAAGTTTAATGGTGAGGAAGTCGGTTTCACATCCCACTTTTGTCGGGTCAGTATTTCTCTCGCGGGATGTTTACTGGAACCTCGGATCGTGTTTCGCTTGCGTTTAAGTTCAAGTTTAAGCGACTTAAAATTAGTTTTTCTTTGTATTTGGCTGTTATTTGCAGAAGCCCAGTTTCATAATGGAAAGACAAAAACCTTTTTCCATCCAAATTTAGAAAGATATCAAACATTTCATCTGAATTTTATGGGGGTCAGTTTTCTTGTAGTTTTTAAAAGCTCAGAACCAAAATACCGGAGGACATCGTGAAAGATGTTCTTATTTTCTATTGATTGAATTAAGTCAAAATGACAAGAATCAAAACGGACGTGGAGGGAAGAAAAAATAATGCATGGGGAAAAAAATCACACCTATTAATTGTTACTAGACTTGTCAAAAATGATGAGATACTCCGATATTTTTTTCTTATCTTGACATTTTGAATTAGGATTTTATTTTTACTGACCCAATGAAGAGTCTGTGTACCCTGCTCTCTTTCTATTTTTATTTATTTCCAGCGAAAATGAGCTTTTGTACCAACACTTACCAAGAGGCACATATCTTTAATGATTAAAGTCTGCTGGGATATTCTCTGGTGCCAGCTGTGAGCAGGAAATGAGAAAAGCGATGAGGAAGGTGGTTTTTCTCCACATTTTTCTGTCGACGCCAGCCAATTCCTGAAAAACCCAAATAATATTGATGTGTAAAGGGCGATTCCGACTTTTGTCTTTTTGTTTTTACCTTCTGTGTTGTTGCTTTAAGCTGGTTCTATGTTGGATAACCTGTGAATAAAGTAACGTTGGCACGTTAGAGGGTTAGCTCAAAATAGGGCACAACAGCAAACC
Organism: Menidia menidia; assembly: GCA_907169785.1. Taxonomy (NCBI): domain Eukaryota; kingdom Metazoa; phylum Chordata; class Actinopteri; order Atheriniformes; family Atherinopsidae; genus Menidia; species Menidia menidia. The sequence continues at coordinate 10,876,590 of CAJRST010014446.1, read as the reverse complement.
CGAGGTTGAACCTTCTGGTTGTAGTCGTTAAGGGAAGGGAATAAACCTGGAAGTTATGGTTAGCAGAAAGTTGTTGACAGACTGGGAGCTTTTGGAGTGGAAAACCGCACTGCATGTGTGTGTCAATGTTTGTATGTGGATGTATGAATGTTACTCGTGCATTTTGCATTCCCCCTCAAGAGAGTGTAGTCAGTTGTGTAGTGTGTAGTGTGGGCCTGTGCCCCGAAAATCTGCTTCATTGCACACCTGAAATAAACCTGCTGACATCCTGTGCTTTGTACGTGTGTGTGCGTATGAGTGTTGAGCCGAAGTAAGCATGTCCAGACTTGACGAGTTTGATTCCAATCTTATGCTTTTTTGTTTGTTTGTTTTTTGTTTTTTTTACAGTATTGTGAGGATTGTTTTATGTTTTTACTTTTTACACATTGTTTTTTTTGCTTGTACAGAGGGACAAAAAAAGATCACGTTTTATCTTTTTTTTTTTAATTATATTAATATAAAAGTGAATCATAAAATGTTTTTGCTTGAAAAACAATTAGAATAAAAAAGCAATTTTGATTTAATGTACCTAGATGTGTTACTTTTATAAAAAACAAAACATGTCAGAATATTTTGAATTGATCTGAATTTTCTTTGGACTAGTTGCCTTTTTTACCTAGTAAATATTTTTTTTATATAAATCTTATAATTGAATTTTCCGGGGATACATTATATACATTTAATACAGTGCCAGCAAAAACATTTGCACTCAAAAAGTTTGATATTTTAATAATTTGTAGTCATTTTAATTTTTTATTGTTTGTACTTGTAAAAAAAATTAGCGATTGTTTGCATTTCCATGTGAATGCGCTACTGACAAAATTTGCTACTGCGTACTTTTTAATGCACATATTTCGAACGTATTTAATAATGCTGGCCAAAGCTGCCACGTTAGCTGTCTTATTTTGGTACGCCAGCCGTTTACCGGTGACGTCACTTCCGTGTGTATGTAATCCGGAAGCCGGTGCCATGTTGTGATATTTTAGGATATCAGTTGTGAGCGAATTTCACTCTAGCATAAGTGGGATTAAAAACAAAACGTGAATCAGATTTCGGGGGTGAGCATGGAGGTAAGAGTAGTTGGTATTAGAAACTTTTGACATAATAAAGTAATCACCTTTTGTCAACTACAACACGATATTTGGTTATCACAAAACACAACAATGATGGCCTCGTTGGGAGCGGATGACCTGGTTTTAGTTCATTATCATTTCCCTTTATTTGATAGATCTGTGTACCTTGACCTAATCCACTTTCCCATTTAAAGAGGAACTGTAAACCCTGCACACTGGAGGTCTACGTCAAAACAAATTTTCAAAGTCATTAAACGGTATTATACGGTGATTTCAAATGCGTACAGATGACACCAGGCACTGAAATTGTTTAGAAACGTCCGTTCTCAAATTAGGAGTTAAGGGGTTCATATCGGTTCCCAATTGTTACCCAATTTGCTGAATTACAGCTTGGCTTTAAGGATTACTTTGGACGGAACCAAGGGGAGAACTGGGGGTAAGGCTTTCTCGGTTAAAAGTTTAACTCAGTTGGCCTTTATGGCTTAGTTTTGTATGTTACTTAGTCTGTTTGACGATTTCAAGTTGTGTCTTCTCAAATTATATACCCGGAAATTATAAGTATAGTAGTTAGAAGGTAGCTAAATGAATTCCGACTTCGAACTGTTAGCTGTCGCCCAGCGACAGCCAGCTTCCTGTCGTGGCTTTTACAAATAAAATGAATCTATCGCCAGACGTAGTTTTATTTTGTAGGCGGACCTAGAGTTTTTTTTTTCTTCTTGTGGTAGTATTTATGGGTCTACTTATATAGTTAAACCATAATACATATTCAGAAATAAAGTTAAATTAAGCACTGCTAATTATAAACATTCTCATAGGCGAGCGTGCCTTTCTTTACTAATAGTCATTCAAATTTAAACATGAATGGGTCATTTAAAGTTTAATTCCCATGCTTTAAATACATTACGTGATATGTAAACATGGTATTTCTCCGATATATTACAAAATGTAGTTACCTATTAACTGGTCAGTTCACACACTAAAAAACATTAGACACAACTACACGTGTGTTTTGAATAAGTAGGCGGGTGAAAACCTTCGACTGCTTTATCTGAAGCTTGCAAACTGCCTGAGTTACCAACTGAACAAGGAAACAACTATTTACTAAAGCTCCTGACTCCCCTGGCATGTCTCAATGTTTCAGCTGTAGTTGTTTGCTTCTGTCTCTTGCCATCCCCTCATTTCATCCGGCAGTTATTGCTATATATATAAGATGGAGGTTTAACTGCAAGAGCTTGCCAGGGCTGATGGGGTGGAAGTGTATGCTTTTTACAATAGGGACACCGGGAGACCACACATTAAAAAAAGAGAAAGATAGTAGAAATTTGTACACTTTGTGTTTTTAAGGTATTTCAAAACAGCTTGTTTTGATTTTTTTTAAATCTGTTTGCAATGTTTTCTTACTTTGCCTACATCTGTTGTTGGTTACCAACTGTCGAGATGACAATTGTGATGAGGTAATGAGTGAATTGCTAAAGTTAGTCGGTAGTTAGTCAACTCGCTTCTTGTGTATCCAGTTGTGGTAAACAGCCAATTGGTGAGCTCTACGGACAGCTACTCTGGTCAGTTTTAAAGTTCATGCGGCTGAAAATAGATGGCAAAGAAATCCAACCAATGCAAATGGCCACAAATACCAAAAATACAAGACACAGATGTTCACTGATACCCAATCAACAGCAGTGTGTTGTTTTTCTTACTAATGATATTTTATTCTCTGTGATCAGTATCAAAGAGGAAACCAGGACAGTTGTTGCATATGACAACCGCTTTTGTTCAGATTGGAAACTATGGTATTGGTCTTGATTTAGGATGGGCTCTGAGCATCATCATCATCATCAATCTTTATTCCAGACACAAAAGCGGTCCATATTAAACACAAATAATAAAGAAAAAGAAAAACAGACAAACAGAGAATAATATGACAGTCACTGAGTCACATATAAATGATGACGCCAATGTTTCCACAATCTTGAGAAAAATCTCACTGTACTAAAAACAGGGTTCACTAAAATTACTATTATATTATTGTATGACACAGATAATCTACACATACATTTATACATGAGATTCCTGAGTGCAGCTGCACATGTGGGAACAGCGGTATGTACAAACATGTGGCTAGCACTGCTCCATCTAGGCACTTTAAGTAGGAGCCTCAGGCCATCATTGTATGCCACATAAAGTTTGTGCAGGCTACTTTGTTTATATCTTCGCCATAGATGGGCTGTGTAAAATGAAGTACAAAAAGCTTTAAAAAGAGCTACCTTCACAGAGGATGAACACATACCAAACTTTCTGATCAAGATATTAGCCTGAGCATATATCATGCAATACTGCCTACAAATGTCACGATCATCAAATAGGTCATCAGTTATGTAATGTCCCAGATATTTAATTTCATTGCGTATATTGAGGACAATGCCAGATAAAGAGAAGTCAGGGGTTATCAGATGCTTATCTGCTTTACTTCTAACAATCATGACATTGCTTTTCTTAGCGTTGTATTTGACATCAAAATCACATCCATATTGGGAACAGACCCTTAGTAATTGTTGAAGGCCAGCACTATATGGGCATAAGACTACCAAATCATCCGCATACATTATGTGATTGATTATGCGGTCACCAACTACACAGCCTGTTTTACAACAATTCAGGCGCCTTGATAGTTCATCCATGTAAATGTTAAAAAGGTAAGGGGACAATATACTTCCCTGCCTTACTCCATTACCAACATTAAACGCGTCAGACAATAAGTTACCCCATTTGACATACATTAGTTGATGGCTATACCAATAGACCATTATTCTAATTAGATATTTGGGTACACCTCTGTTTTCTAGCTTGCAAAACAATTTTTGATGATTCACGCGATCAAATGCTTTAGAAGCATCAATAAAACACATAAATACTGTAGTGTTGTGCAAATTATACAGATCTAAAATCTCCTGTAGCGCAAAAATACACATGTCTGTACCATGTTTGGGTTTAAAACCGAATTGATTTTCAGAGGTCAAAAGGAACTCTTCCAGCCTATTTAAAAGGACTCTTTCAAAAACTTTCGATAAACTACTGGCTAAAGCTATAGGTCGATAATTCTCCAAGGAGCTAATCTTACCCGCTTTGTCTTTAATGGTAGGTACCAGAATGACAGATAGCATTGATTTAGGTAACAGACCATGTACTAGACAGCCAGTGAGACACATAGAAAGTAATGCACAGAGTTTTTTACTTGCATTTTTCAAATGCTCAACGGAAATGTTATCCATCCCACAGGCCTTATTGTCTTTCAGTGTCATAATTGTATGATATATTTCTTGTGGGGATACAGTCACATTCTCATTACTGTGAATGCTTCCTATGTCAGACATATCGCTTTTGACACAATTAAATAGCGCACTGTAGTGCTCTTTCCATAACTGAGTGATTTCTTTTACACCAGTAATACCATCAATGGTAGATGGAAGTGACGTTTTACAGTTGTTTACTTTCTTTATTTCTTTCCAAAAGTCCTTAACATTATTATTTCCTAACTTTCTAGCGAGAGAGTCAGACCTCATAGCATTTTCATGTCTCCTTATGATTCTTAAAGAATATTTAAAATTAGCATTTGCTTGTTTTTTGTATTCAAACAAGGGACCATGCCTCTGTTTACCTGCGTCAGCCCATGCTTTAAGAGCCCTTCTGGCCTCTGCATGATGTTCTTTTACATAGTCGTTCCAACCTGGCTTGGTGCTATGCGAGATGGTTTTATGCAGTGGCATTTTGCTTAACTTTCCTTAACCCCCGTGTCCAGGTTGACGTCCATAGGGAAGCCCAGTGATGTATGCCTTGAAACAACTATGCAGCCAATGCTATTCTAAATACGAATTTTGAATTAGGATCCCCCCCCATAAAACTAACATTTCTCGTGTTATTGTGAAAGTACCATCCTCCCACTTCCGGCCCAGTGTATGTCGAGCATGACAACTGTCGCGTGTCCCATCCACGATCCGTTAATCGGGATTCCATTGAGCGTCCTGGCTCGCGGCTAGACGGGGCAGGAACGGCGATTCGTTCCGTTTTCCTTGGGCTGTCAAGAAACCTTGAACGCGACAACGGTCGTCTCCTCGCGCGCCGCGACGGTCACCAGCCGCCCCGCGCGCCCCCCTCAAACGCCCCGCGCGGCCGTCCGAATGTTGCGTTCGCGGACCGGCAGACGAACGGGCGCCAGGCTGGCGGCGTAGCGAGTACCGCAGCTTTGCGTCAGAGCCAGCTAAAAGCTAAGCCCCCCCTCGGAGGGACAAAGTCGGCAAAGAAACGCGGTTAATGGCCATGTTGCCACGCCGGCTAGCCACACGGCGGACGGGATAATTTCGGCACGGCCCGCTGGTCAGCACATGCTCGCTTCGGCCGCCACCCCCCCTCCTCCTCCTCCCCCGAACCGGGCCAGCTCCAACCGGGGCTTGACAGCTTTCGAATAAGAAATACCGCTAACCTTGTTGCGGTGTCCGGGGCTGCTTTCTACCAGCTATGAGAAACGCCTTTAACGTCACCTCAATATTTTCAGGGAGCACATTTCGGCTAATCGCATGACTGTAACTGAGCTTCACAGCGTTCACGTGAGGCCCGGTTAAAAAAAAAAGATGGACCTGAATTTTTATTCGGATTTGACCGACGGTACCGGGCAGCACGACGGGGACCCAGAGTTCCTGGACCCGCAGTCCTTCAATGGATTTGACTCTGACAACAAGGTGACTATCGGCCGATGACGGGGATTATAGCCGGTGGGCTTGAAACCTGTACTAGCATTTCATGCTAATTAAAAAAACACACTATTCGTCTTTTTTGTTTGTTTTTACAATGCATAATTTTCGCCCAACGTGCTGGGAAACCCGTTTTTGAGTCATGGCTCAACTTCTTTAAGTGTCTGGGAGCAGCCCCCCCCCCTCGTCATGACACAGAACGGGTCTGACCCTGTGCTGGCATGCAAATATCTGGAGTAGAACCCTCCTTTTTTAAAGCGAAATATGTTTAGAAATGTATATCTAACACATGAGAATGGGGGGGGAAAAAAAGGCTTCCCAAACTGACCCAAACATTGGAATCATTTTTAGGAATTGCTCCGATGACAGTCGTCTTTTTTGTATTGTGACAAAGAGGATGAATTTGTTTCAGGGAAGCCTGTGCCTAAAAAAACACAAACACCTCAGAGGAAGCCACTCCGTCCCTTCTAACTTGTGCACCTGTATGTTTCAGTTCCCCGGAGGCAGTGACAACTACTTGACCATTTCTGGGTCCAGCCATCCCTTCCTCTCTTCCTCCGAGGTAGGGCTAACCTTGTGTAATGGCTCCGCTCGTCATTCTAAGACCCATCTCACACCGGATGCTCCACCTCAGCCTAGAATTGGACGTCACTTTCCTAAAAGTTGGATGTTAGAAGTCAGCTGTATTTCGTAAGATTACACGAAGGCCAAAATTGTTATCGGGATTCTGGAATTTGGGCGCCTGTTCGTATTACTTGCTAGTTGGTATTATGTTAATGAGCCTTAAAGCCAAGCAACTGAGGGTCCCAACGTATCTTTTAATGTAACCAACAGCCAGTTTAGTGGATAGTTACGCCCGACTTGGTCAATGTAAAACCCCAAAGTTATCAGGATGGGATAAATACTCAAAAGGGCCACACGGGAGGTTTGGGTTGGTGTCTTTGTTTAGAAACCTTGGAGTTGTTAATGATTTAGTTGTGGTGACTTATGCTGGACATCTCACCTGCCTTGGTTGGTCATCGTCTCTATGAAATGCGCCGCGCAACGACCGCTCAGTCCTCGCGATTTAACAGTATTCATCTCATAAAACATCTAGATCTAAAATTTTTTTTCGAAATGTTAGAATCGGCCTCGTCGAAGATCTCCATGTGCTTCATTCTTGGGTTCATCATGGGAGCGTCATCGTGGGGAGGGGAGCCGTTTTGCGAACTCGTTTTTCTTTGTTTTCAGGCGAATGCTCTTAGAGATAGGGTGAGGGGCTCCGTCATCGGGGGGGGTAGAGCTCCTCCGCATCCAAATTGGTCAGCTGAGGGCGGTCAGGAGCCCTCTTGGTCCAGGCTCCGTAGAGGTTTTCCGTGCACCTCCTACTGGGAGGCGACCCCGGGGGTAGACCCATGACTAGATGGAGGGATTACATATCCCGTGTGGCTTAGGAACCCCTTGGAATCCCCCGGAAGCTCGGTGGTGTCTCTGGGGATGTCGGAATTTCCCTCCTGAACCTGTTCGCTTCGTGACCCACCTTTGGATAAGCGGACAAAAGTGGAAGGGGGAATGCACTTAGATTGCCAGGAAGCTTGGTTTGGATTTACTGTGGAGGGTATTTTATGGCCTCTATAAGAAAACATTCGCCATGTATTACTTCCTACCTGCATATCCCAAATTAAAATGATGAATCAAGCTATCCCATCGTGGAGGCGGGTTGCCTTGTTTGAGGAAGTCTTACCACGAACATGTGAGGGGAGATCCTGTTCTTTTCAGTTATTGTGGTGAGGGAGTCACATGATCTGGCCGGGACTCCCCCGTGTGCATCGTGGCAACAACAAACGCCGCAATTTCGTTATTTCTGCGATCGCCAAAGCCGTGAATGCCTAAAGCCGAATGTCGGAAATTAATCTTTTTGCCGCCACTGACCTTTCCGCCCTGGCTGGACCCGATGAAGTACGGGCTCTTTCTGAACGCATTTCACACGCTTCCCACTCGAAAGTTGGACACCTGCTATTGAGTGAGTCATCAATCCATCCATGTTTACCAAGCGGCGAGTCTGAGTCATCAAAACTGTTAGACTGGTCACAGGAGCAGGGGGGGGGGGGCCCGGGTGGGGTTTCAGGGAGTGATGTTTTTTGGGCTCTTTTGGCTGTGACAGCATTATGTTTTCACCGTGTTATAAAAGCTGAGTGTGTAAAATGAAAGGGGATCTGTGGCGAGTAGTAGTTGACATATCGGCTGTCTCGCAGCGACTTTAAGGCCTTCCCCGTATTTATGAAGTGCGTAAACGTGGCGTTTTGTTGTGATTTGGCGCTACGTAGATGGAATTGAAATGACCTCTTTCCCATTTCTCTGTCCTCGTGTCGTTTTGGCTCCGCCTCCTCTGCAGACGTTCCACACTCCCAGCCTGGGCGATGAGGAATTCGAGATCCCCCCCATCTCCCTGGACCCGGACTCGGCCCTGTCCGTGTCCGACGTGGTGTCCCACTTCGGCGAGCTGTCGGACGGCGGCCCCGCCGACAGCGTGGTGGTGCCGGGGAACGCGGTGGTGGAGGGGGACGACCCGTCCTTCGCCTCCACCTACGTCAGCGCCCCCTCGCAGGGGCTGGAGCACCTGAGCCTGGGCGTCATGAACCAGTCGGGGGGGAGCGCCCTGCTGGGGTCCTCGCTGGGAATGGTGGGGAGCCCGCCCGCGTCTCGAGGGTCTCGGGTGATCTCCAGGTTACCGGAACGTCATTTCACTCCTTCCTGTCCCCCCCCCATCCCCCCACCACAGGACCTGGGTCACCCCATGGGCTCTCAGTTCAGCAGCTCGTCCCCCGTTACCATCGACGTCCCCCTGGGGGACATGGGCCCGGGATTGCTGGGGTCCAGCCAGCTGACCACCATCGACCAGTCGGAGCTCAGCTCCCAGCTGGGGCTGGGCCTGGGGGACGGGAACATCCTGCAGCGGCCCCAGTCGCCCGACAACCCCCTGTCGGCCACCGCGTCGCCCACCAGCTCGCTCCAGGACGACGACATGGACGACTTCCGAAGGGTGAGCCTTTTTTCCGTCCCAAACGCCCCCTCAGCAGGAGGGGGGCCGGTTTCGGCTCCCAGCGCTCGTTGACCGAACCCGCGAATTCTCCTCCCGATCAGAAGGTCCTCATGGAGTCTCCCATCTCTCTGGCCGTCTCCCCCGGAGTCATCTCTCTGGACCCGTCGCTGTCCGAGCCCACGTTCTCCGCCCCGAGCTCCAGCGCGCCCTCGGCCCCCGGACGGAAAGGAGGGGCGGCGGGAGGGAAGAAGGGGAGGAAGAAGAAGGACCCCAACGAGCCTCAGAAGCCCGTGTCGGCCTACGCCCTGTTCTTCAGGGACACGCAGGCGGCCATCAAGGGACAAAACCCCAACGCCACGTTTGGAGAAGTGTCTAAGATAGTGGCCTCCATGTGGGACAGCCTGGGGGAGGAGCAGAAACAAGTAAGAAGGGCTCACGGGAAAATGAGATCTGCACACACACTTTCATGGCAGCGACTAATATCCCTCCTGTTTGTTTTCCCAGGTTTACAAAAGGAAAAACGAAGCGGCAAAGAAGGAATACTTGAAAGCGCTGGAAGAGTACAGGGAAAGCCAGAGTTCTCAGGTGAGTAATGCGCGATCATCTGAATTTTCTCCTCACGTTTGCTTTCAGGAGGTGGGAATACTCTTTTGGGATTCATCAAACTGGAATTAGACGATATTGCCATTTTTAAAAAATTCTTGCTTTATGTGTTGACTTTAGGCAGAATTAGAGGTCCTGCTCTCACCGGGGTTGTTGGCAAGCATCTCAAAAGCTTACTGTTCAATGACAAAGCTGTTGTGAATTCCTGACGTCTTATTCCTCAATCGCTGACATCGTTAATAAGAATTACGATCGGAAAAAGAAATGAAGGTGTGGGCATTATGCCTCCTGGTCCAGAAGACGTGGTCGAGTCTGTAATTCCTATGATTCGTCCCACAGCCCAAAATCCTATGAAAACGCCTTCATTAATACTGCAGATAGTTACACAGAGCAATTAAACAAATGCATTGAATAAGAGAGATGTAAAAATAAATACATTTTAAAGAAATAATTAATAAAAAGCGTTTTTTTTTGGCACTTATTGGCGAACGGAGGTGTAAGCTAGGAGATACAGTACTAACGTAACTTACTCTAACTTTCACTACGTCAACTTTAAACTAACTTAGCTTATTTGTTTTTATTTCATTTTTATATAATATATATTATATATCATTATATATAATTTTTTTCTATGACTTGGAAATTTACTTCGGGTGTCGAGTTGAATATTTCATCAAATTCCGCTCGGGATGTTGGAAAATGTGTATTTTAGGCAATCGTAAGTAGAGGTTCTACTGTACATCCATTTGAGTGTTTTGTTATCAGGATGTAATCCTTTTTTTCTTGAATTATTGGGGAGGGGCGCGCTGCACACCAACGCTGTGGTGGCTCTAACTGAGAAAAGGAATAGTCTTTTCACACCCGTTCTCCTTCTTTTGCCCCCCCCCCCCTCAGGCCCCCATTGAAGTCATGGACACGGAACCGTCGCCCCCGCCTCCCCCCCCGGCCCCGGCGCCCGCCCCGGCTCCCGTGGCCGCGGCCCCCCCCGCCGCGGCGCCCACGGCGCGCGTCACCCGCTCGCAGCACTACAACCCCGAGGAGAACACCATCACCAACATCTGCGCGTCCAACATCATCCTGGACCTGCCCCAGGTCACCACCCGCTCCCGCACCGGCGCCATCAAGCCCCAGCCGCCGCCCGCCAGTGCCCCCCCGAACCCGCCCACCGTCACCAAGATCATCATCAAGCAGACGCCGCTGCCCTCCGGCGGCGTGTCGGTCACCGCCACCACCGCCGCCGCCTCCTCGCCGCGGCAACCGCCGCCGCTGCAGCAGATGCAGAGCACGCCGCCGCCGCCCCGGCTCCAGCAGATGGTCCACGCCCAGGCGCCGCCGCCGCTGCAGGCCAAGCCGCGGGGCGGGGGCGGGGCCGCCGCCACGGCGCCGCCCCCGCTGCAGATCAAGATCGTCCCGCTGCCGCGGCAACTGGACCCCAGCGCCGCCGCCGCCGTGGTGGTGACGGCGGCGGGCGGGACGCCCCCCTCGGCCAGCCTGACCGTGCAGGTGGGGCGGGCGGGGGGGGTGCTGACGGCCGGGGAGGAGGCGGCCGAGGCAGAGGAGGGGGTGAGTGCAAGTTCTTTTGGGGTTGTTTGCGGTTGTCAGAGGTATCGATACTCCGAAAAGAAAAGTTTTGAAACTAAAACATTGTATCCGGATACGAAACTTATTTTCAAAAGTATCGATACCCCCCCAGAACCCCCCCCGTGCGCGACGCTGCGCCGCTTCTCTCTGATTTATTTATTTACGTTGTTTATGATAATTGACTTGACGTTAGCCTTGAATTGCTAGCTGCGACTTATGGCTAATAATAACACGCCAACATTAAAGCGATAACATTACGATAACATCAGTAATAGCTAAGTTTGAAATGAAAGAAACTAACCTGTGGAAATTCTGTTACATTTCGGGGTCTTTGTTTTCATCCTTGAGGTATCGAAAGTGGTATAGAGCATCAATTATATTCCTGAGCATCGGTACGGAGTCGAAAACGTTAGTATCGCGACAACCCTAGGTTGGTTGTCGTCGGTTTTCTTTCTCAGTCTGTCCAAATATCTCCCGCAAATTTGGAACCCGTCCTTTTGCCTCCTCCTCCTCCGTCAGATGAAGGTGGAGCTGAACGTGGCGCCCGGTCCCAGCGTGACGACGCCCACGGCCAGCCCGAACATCTGCGTGCGCGCGGGCTGCACGAACCCGGCCGTGGAGAGCAAAGACTGGGACAAGGAGTACTGTAGCAACGAGTGCGTGGCCACACACTGCAGGTGCGTGCGCAGAGCAGCAGAACAGCTCAATCAGAATCAGAATCGATACTTAGTCGATACTTAGTCGAATGAGTCTCCGTTAACCTCCCCTTTCCTTTCACCTTTCCCCACCCGCAGAGACGTTTTTATGGCCTGGTGCGCCATCCGGGGACAGAACTCCACCACGGTCACATAGGGAGAGAAGACGCGCCCGACGGAGGAGCGCCGCAAAGGAGACGAAAACATAAAAGGACAAAAGGCGACACGGGAAATGCAAACAAATAGGAACGACTCAAGTAATAAGACTCAGGTTTTGGGCTGATCACGGTTCATTTTTTTATCGCGCTGGCGTCATCTCGGGGACGGGAACGAAGGCCGCGGGTTCACCGGAACGTATTTGAGCGTGGCGGCGGCGGCGGCGGGCAATTGCAGATCCCGCCGCCAAAAGAAGGCTCCACACACGGAGAGGCCGAAGGCTCTGCTGCTCCAAATGTTTCCTATCGATCATGTTGCGAATTTAAAACCATGGACTTGATATATAAAAAAAAAGAAGACAAAAACAAAAAAAGGAACCTTTTTTTAATGTGTTTTTTTTTTGTGTTTTTAATTCATTGGAGAGGGAAAGAAAAAAAGGCGGGAAGATTCTCGTCCAATAATTTAATTCTAATCACTTCAGATATGCTACTCGGTACATGTGTGTGCTTCCCGTTATTGAAGCCTGAAGTCAAAATGAATCAAGTATTAAGTTTGTCTTCATTTGATCTTCGGTTCTGGTGTTGCTGTGCTGGTGCCGATTGGCCGGCCGGCCGCAGTGGAACAACACGGAGACCAATGACTGCGCAGAGCACAAACACTCTTAAAGTTTCACTTAAGGCGTCAGAGAGGGTCAAATAACAAGTGGTAATAAAGCTACCACCAAATGAAATCAGTTTATCAGCCTAAAAAAAGTCCCAATGTGTGTGGGGGTGGTGGTAAATTCCTTCATTCAAAGGTTATTACTCTGAACATCTAAAACAGGTGCTAATATCCTCTGTCCTTGTTTTTTTTTTTTTTTTCCTGTTTCCATTAAACCTTTTTTTTAAGTATGTGGTGGATATTTTGCTTCATGGGGGAGGAAGTTGTGATTTAAACACCGACGACGACGCCACTGAACCGCAAAGGGAAACGGGATCCGGTGAAAGGCAAACATTCTTTTAACATCTTTTCAGCCAACCGGCACGTGTTAAGAGCCCACTTGTCATGGAAGGGGGCGTCTTAATGTTCCCGGTCAGATAAACTGATGTGGTTTTTGATCCCGTTCATTGTGGCTATCCTGGTTATCTTTTAAAAGTGTGGGATAAAAATATTTTATGTTATAATACCCATTATGGAAATTGTATCACAGCTGGAGAGATGCTATTTTGATAGGTTTTCTCTCTCTTAAAGAATAGAAATGTTTTCCAGCTTGAGGATTTGACATATTGTTGCATTATTTAAGATGAACTCATCTGTTGCTTGTGGTAAATGCAGCTGATTACAGTTCACTGAGAGAGGTTATTGGTTTGGAATCCATCACTCTAGAAGGATTATAAACAAGTGGAAACTTGAAGTTCAGCCTAAGGTCAATGGGTACTGGGCAAAGTTTTTCAGGAACCTGAAGTCATCCATGAAGGTTGTGTTGCTGTGGGCCCTTAAAAGAGCAGCGAATCCACACAGAACCCACCAATCTTTGTGATCTGAATCAACACTTTAAAGCTCAGCAGACCAGAATTCCATCAGTGCAACATCACAGACCAATAATGTTGTTCCACATTGTACTAAATCATTAATGATTTTTTTTTTTTTTTTTACAAAAAGCTTCTACTTTACTTATTAGCTATTAGCATGCCATGGGGTACTTTTAATCCCAGATAACAGATTTGATTACATTATCCAATTAATCAAAATATTAATGCAAAAGACTAATACTCTGTATGCATTTGAGAATTATTATGACTGGAGGGGTTTGTTAATAAAATTAGTGTAAACAAAATCAAAAAGCTCAATTAACATTAATTGCAGGTGATTGAACCCTTACATTTTTTAAGATTAACGGTTTGTATATCTAAATGTGTTTATTTGGGATATAACATTTTAGCAAACCGTTCACAAACGTTTCCGCCATCGTTCCGAATGATTTCACGTGTTTTTGTGTTTTTTTAAATAAAGACGTGTTACTAAATTGTATCGCGAGAATGACGCCGTTCGAAGCGTTTAATTGACGCTGGCGGGAAAAGCGAACGTGGCGGGAAAATGCAGCGTGGTCAACACAAGACAGGGGGCGTTGTTGTACAGAAGCTACAAATCACCTCCAAATGCGCCACAAAACACGTTACAAAAATGCCACAAAAAATAGATTTTTCTCGGTTTTAAGAGTTGTAGTCTCTTTCTTGTGACGCCATTGATAAAAGTATTTCGCAAGAGGCCGGCGTCGGAAGGCTTTAGAGTTAAAGGAATTTTTATTCCCGAATATGATATGTAAAGACACGAAGGGGGGAGGGAGGGGGAAACAAGCACAGGAGGAGCTGGGGAGGGGGGACTTAATTACAACAGATTGGTGCATGTGTGGCGACGGCACGGCCGAACGTTATTTCACGTTTTAACCATTTTTGAGCCCCGTTAATGTTCCGTGTGGGTTGTCGCGCGATTTGGTTTTACATGACTTCTCAGGCGAATTAATCATCGGCGGCGAAAATAACGAGGCAGTCGGGCGGCAGCATCTCGCGGCGGTGTTTGGATCCCGGCAGGCGTGGAAGGAAAGTGCGTTGTTGTTAGTTGACACTCATCACCATCATTATCCGGCCTGCTGAGAGGCGAAGCCGGGAGCTGGAGTTTGCGACGGAGCTCTCACCATGGCGGTAAACCTGGACAAGGACGCGTACTACCGCCGCATTAAGAGGTTTTACAGCAACTGGAAGGTATTTCCCTCCTCGTCGCGAGACGTGTGTCCGGGGTCCGCGTGTCCGTTTTGGAGTTATTTTATGGAAGAGAAAGTGCGCCGCCGGAGCCGCTAAGTTAGCCGCGTTTTCCCCCCTCTGAGAGAGTTGTGTTGCCGCTGTGAGCGGTGATGTCCACCAGCATGCCACGGTCTACCCCTTTCGATTTAATGTGCACATTAACTCATTTCACACCTGGATTGGAAGATCCCCTCCCCTCCTTTTTAAGTATCTTCACCAGGTAGGCTAGCTACCTCATGTTAGCTCAGCAGTCATCCCATTCACCACGTTAGCTAGCCGCCTAGCTTTTTAACTTTACCCCCGAGCTAACCCCCTAGCCAAACGTCCAAAGCTTTAATTACCGCTCCCCGTTTAATTCAACTAAAGAATGCTTCTGAAACTATCTCTGGGATGCCGTCGTCCCGGTGGGTTAGCGTGGCCGTAAGCTAAATGGTCGCACTTAAAACCATTTTGCCTCTCAAATGCTCGCTACATGATAGCGGTTAGCTGCTTCGCTAGCGTCAGAATAACACCAGCATCCCTGTGCGGCAGTTTTTACAACTACACTTTACGAATGATGTGTTTAATTTTTTAAGTCAAGCGGGCGTTTATGTAACCGGCTTTCGCCTTATTTAGGTTGTGGGGCTGTTTTCTGAAGTTTCAGAGCGTGTTGCTAGCTTAAGTTTTCATCTCGCTTCATCGTTTACAACGTGAAATTTCCTCTGTCTTAGCTTTTAAGCTAGCTGTACGCGTGTGTCTCCATGCATTGTGCTTTAGAGCCCTCTATGGCACCTGGCATGCCAGGGTATAGTGCCAGGCGATGGAGCATCAGGTGCAGGTTATCTGGGAGCTTCTGTGCTGATAAAAATAGCTCTTCTTGGAGTACTACGAAACGGGAGGCAGGGGTAGCCTCGTTCTTTTGAACCCCGAGCTCCGCCGCCTCTGTGTCACTTTTTCTTTTCTTTTTTTTTTTTAACCATGCAACGTGTATGTCTCTGTGCGATTCCCAGAAAGGAGAGGATGAGTTCGGGAAAGTCGATGCCATCGTGGTGTCGGTGGGAGTGGATGAAGAAATTGTGTACGCCAAATCCACAGCCATTCAGGTGAGTCCCAGGCTCCAGCATCACTGGATTTACTCTCAATGACGTCATCTTTGAGTTATAGTTACATTGAACACCCCAGGCAGAGTTTACTAGGACTTCTTTGTCTTGAAGTTTAAGTTTTGGATCTCTCCCCCTTTTTTTTTTATAGACCTGGCTCTTCGGCTACGAGCTGACGGACACCATCATGGTGTTCTGCGAAACCAAGATCATCTTCCTCGCCAGCAAAAAGAAGGTGGACTTTCTTAAGCAGGTGGCGGTGACCAAGGGCAACGAGAACGCCAACGGCGTGCCGCCCATCACCCTGCTCACCAGAGAAAAGGTAACCCGGGCTTATAAGGGCGTGCTTTTTTTATGGTCGTGAGCGGGTTTGTCCAAATGGGGAATTTCAGTTTGAAGAAATGGCGCTTAAAAGATTTGTTACTGTTTTTTGGAGGCACGGGGCTGCGACGTATCAGTCGAGCAGGCACGCTTCCTCCTCATAGACGGGATGATTGGAATAGAAATGTATGTCTAGATATAAATCGTGCACATATAACAACATGGTTGGGAAGATTTCCTCAGGAAGTATGGTTGAGGTTTAGGTATTTATGAAAGCCGTCTCCGTCAAGGATGGGAAAGGCAGAAAGTTTACTGCGATCCGTGGTCTGTAATTTATTTTGTTCTATAGTTTTGGTCATCGCGAACAGATTTTACCCACTTATATCGGCTGTTTGGCTGTTTTGATTACAGTGGTTTTTATTGCGTCTTTTGACACAGTGGCAGAATTTATGTTGGCTTTTTCTCTAAACTACCCTCTCGCGAAACAAAGTGTCTACTGAGCTTGTTGCAAACCATGTTTGAACAGGTCAGACGCAAATCTGTTAAGCTAGCGCATGACGCCTTGACATCTTCAGATAGGGCCAATCTTCAAGAGGCACACTGTCACTTGCTGGATAATGAAACGGCACCGAGACAAACGGGGCAGAACACGACCACGGAGAACACGAACAGATGCGGGACGTGCACTGGGGCGTGGATGTAGCCCTCGGTCATCCAGGGCTGCAGAGTCTGCTGCCCCTCCATCCCCGTTTGGTTTATTAACAATGTTGATCGCTGCACAGCAGAGCTGGTATTTCTTATCTCTAACAACCAAATATTTGGAATGACATTTTTCAATTGTCATTTGTCTGGAATTGCATCTGTAAAACGCGATAGAATTGAGCCAGTCGGAACTTGAGTATGATTTTTTTTTTTTTTTTAATTGTATTTTTTAAAATTGTACTATTTTTGCACAAAAAGTAATCGATTCCCAAAAAGGTGCGATTCTAGTGTGGAAGGAAAAGGGGGTTCTTGTGTTGGTTTCCTTTTGCTCAGACACTTTCCACTTTCATAAACAGCAGCTTCATTAAAGCTGAGCTCTAACAACCGTCTCTTAAAGGACAGTTATTGGGTTCATGCAAAGCCCGTTTATCTTTTTTCTTCTTTTTTTTTTTAATCTTTGTCCCATTTAAAACCAAACAACAACTTTGTTTCAGAATGAAAGCAACAAGGCCAACTTCGACAAGATGATCGAGGCCATCAAGGCCAGCAAAGAGGGCAAGACGGTGGGCGTGTTCAGCAAGGACAAATTCCCCGGGGAGTACATGAAGAGCTGGAACGACACCATCTCCGCCGAGAGCCTGGCCAAGGTAAGGCGCCGTCCGCCCTCAGCCGCGCTCTCAGTCCCCCCCCCGAGCCCAACCGAACGCCATTTCCCCCCCCCTTTCTCCCACGCAGGTGGACATCAGCGCCGTGGTGGCCTACACCATGGCGGTGAAGGAGGACGGCGAGCTCAGCCTGATGAAGAAGGCGGCCACCATCACCAGCGAGGTGTACTCCAAGTTTTTCAAAGAGCGGGTGATGGAGATCGTGGACGCGGACGAGGTGAGGCCGGCGGGCCGGGGCCCCCCGCGGTCATCCACGCCATCCCGGTCGCACCCCGTTAACCTGCGTCAAATCCCCCCCCCCCCCCAACAGAAAGTGCGGCACAGCAAGCTGGCCGAGTCGGTGGAGAAAGCCATCGAGGAGAAGAAGTACCTGGGCGGCGCCGACCCGTCCACGGTGGAGATGTGCTACCCCCCCATCATCCAGAGCGGAGGGAACTACAGCCTGAAGTTCAGCGTGGTCAGGTAGCTCATATCAACCCCCCTCTTTCTTTTTTGACGGATAAGACTGGCATCAGAGCCGGCCTTTTTAAAAAAAACTTTTTCTCAACCGAAACACTTAACTCATTGACTGCCAGCCATTTTCAGAACAGAGAGTCGCTCACTGCCAGAGTTTTTTGAGTGATTTTTCAAGAGCCACAGAATAGTTTGTGCTATGACTATGTAGACACCGAACACACCAAAAGAAAGGGTAGACTCTCTTCTTTCATCAGGAAAATTTTTTTCATTTCTACCTTATTCCGTTCTTCTTCGACGTGCGTCTCACCGGCGCCATTTCTCTCATAGCGAACCATTGCGTTTGTTTTTATTTGCTTACAATCTACGCTCATCTCCCATCAAAAGTGGCACTGCCCCCTAGAGGGTAAATTTGTTACTACACACTCTGTCTAGAAGCCTGATATTTACGGAAAAACTTTAGCCGATCGTTTCCCAAGCCACTCGCATTGAAAAACATAAAAGACGTCCATAGACGTCTTTGGCAGCGAATGAGTTAATTTAGTTGACCCCGAGGAGGAGGGTTGGGGGGATTTGTGGGGCTGCAGTGAGCAGTCGGTGCCACTAGGTGTCACTACACACAGAGAGGGGGCTGGTTTACTGCCGCTCACAGCGTGGCTCCTGATGCAGAGTCGTCGACCCTGCTTTTTGTCAAACCAGTCCCGTCAGACCCACAATTGAGCTAGCCCCCCCCCCCCCGCTCTGTTGCAGCGATAAGAACCACATGCACTTCGGCGCCATCACGTGCGCCATGGGCATCCGCTACAAGTCGTACTGCTCCAACCTGGTGCGCACCCTCATGGTGGACCCCTCGCAGGAGATGCAGGACAACTACAACTTCCTGCTGCAGGTGGAGGAGGAGCTGCTCAAGGAGCTCAAGCACGGTGGGTTCAGTCTAGTTTGTTTTTCCCCTTTTTAAATGGGGTGTTAAACCCTTTAGAGTTTCAGTACCCCTTTCCAGACATAACCGGGGCTCGTCCTCAGGCCCCCCCTTTCTGTTCCCCACACCGTTTGAAAGCTGAAGTTCAGAGTTTGAAACCGTGTGTGACATTTGGTGGTGCGATCGTTACTATAGAGACAGTCAACACTTGTGTCGAAGCAGTCACGCAGACAAAAAGAGCATACAGACACAAATATACTCCAGAAAAACGGCTAATTTAAAAGTATCACATCCGTAAAGACACAAATTCTCTGCTTCAGGAAAAAAAGAAAGCTTCAGAAAAGTCCACATAAGTTGACATGAGGTCAGTTATTGTGCTTATAGTGTGCTTTTTAAAGGTTTTTTTTTTAAGTTTTGTGTGATGAATTTTATCTGGACACCATGCATGGTTGTAAATTCAAGGGAGAAGGTTTAGGAAAAAACAAGCAAAACTAGGTCCCACGAAGGGTCAAAGAATAAAGTCTTAAAAACTCTCTCTCTCTCATTTGGACTTGGACGACATGACCCGACACAAAAGGCTAACGTTCCCTCTCCTCGACAGGTGTAAAGATCAGCGACGCCTACAACACGGTTCTGGATTACGTGAAGAAAGAGAAGCCTGAGCTGGTGGCCAGGCTGACGAAAAACCTGGGGTAAGCGGTCAGAGCGGCGCCGCCGGACCCCGCCGCGCCCCCGGGACGCGCTCTGACCCTCTGACCCCCGTCTCGTTTGCAGCTTCGCCATGGGGATCGAGTTCAGAGAGGGATCCCTGGTTCTGAATGCCAAAAACCAGTACAAACTGAAAAAAGGTGAGCTCACGCCACATTGTTTTTAAAGAGTTTATTAAAATGAAAGCACACATGAAACTCTTAAAAACAGCCTGATCAATCTGGTTATTTACCCGGTAACAACTGTTTGTTTTTGCCTCCATCAGGTATGGTTCTAAGTATCAGTTTGGGGTTTTCGGACCTCATAAATAAGGATGGCAAGAAGGATGAGCAGAAGTACGCCTTGTTTATCGGTGACTCGATTCAGATCAATGAGGTAAGCGGCCTGTTGGTAGATAGATGGTGGACTCGAAAGCATTTACATCATAAAAGAGTTACCGTTTAATGTTCTATGTTTTTTTTTTTTAATTGACTTTTAGCTTCTTGGGGCAAATGAAGCAGATGCCCAGTTAGGTTTATAAAATGGTCCGATGCTTTATTCGGGACCGCTGTCTCGCCGTTGTGTTGACCGCTAAACGAGCCGCCTTTCCCCCGACCAGGAGGAGCCCGCCACGATACTGACGCAAGCCAAGAAAAAGATCAAAAACGTGGGGATCTTCTTGAAGGTAGGCGCCCGCCGGAGCGAGGCCGGGCGGAAACGCGGCCGGGCGGAAACGCGGCGCGCCTCTCCCCCCCCCCGCCTCACCTCTCTAACGTTGGTTTTGCCAGAACGACGACGAGGACGACGAGGAGGAGGACGGCGACGACGCCGAGGAGCTGCTGGGGAAGGGAGCGCGGAGCGCCGCCCTGCTGGCCGACAGAACCAGGGTGAGCCCGCGTCCCGGCACCATGCCGCTTTTTTGATCAGTGTGTTCCTTTCCTTCTGTTAACTAAGAGTGTGAATGTCTCTGTGCTCTATCAGCTACTTGGAAGGGTAAGTATTAGCTGTTTGCTTGTTTTTGTTTGTTTCGTTTTTTCACCCTTAATTCTCACCGGCCGAACCTCTTCGGTTGCAAACCCACTGATGAGGAAAACGTTCTCATTTTAATTTGTGATGATTCTGGGCAGATTCCGTTTTGTTTTTTGTTTTTTTCCCCCATCTAAAACCTGTTTCTGCATGAATGTATTTTTTGTTTTTAAACCAATATTTAAACCAAATGAATATTTATATATATAATTATTTTTTTATGATTATATTTTTATTCCGTTGGCTAAATTGCTCCAAAATCCAATTGTAGAATGAGATGACGGCAGAGGAGAAGAGACGAGCCCATCAGAAGGAGCTGGCCAACAGTCTAAACGAGGAAGCCAAGCGCCGTCTGACTGAGCAGAAAGGAGAGCAGCAGATCCAGAAGTGAGTAAAAAGGGGTTTAGAAGCACAGCTGATGTTTCACCACCCCCCTACTCCTTTTATTTATTTATTTTAAGTGACCCAGCGAACTGTGGCCCATGTGTAAGTGTCTAACTGCTCCTTCCCTCCCACCCCCAGGGCCAGAAAATCTAACGTGTCCTATAAGAACGTGTCCCAGATGCCGAGAGAAAAAGACATCAGGGACATGAAGATCTTCATCGACAAGAAGTACGAAACTGTGGTGATGCCGGTTTTTGGCATCGCCACGCCGTTCCACATCGCCACCATCAAGGTACGACTCATCGACCTCTTTTAAAGTTTAGAGGCTAGATAACGTGTGTGTAAATATATATATGTATGTGTTATTGAGATAAGCATGGAGATAACGCCACCTCGCAGGTAGAAAATACAAACGCAACACGCGTCGTGTTGAATTGTTTAGATAAATAAATACATGTAGTGTATTTTTTCCTTTTCAAAATGTTCTGAAAAGGAACAAAAAGACTTTACAGCCTGGACTATAAAATCATATTTATTTAAAAAATTTATTTTAGAATATTGATTTCACCAAATCCAAGAGCAGACTTTTCAATCTTGGAAAGGCAAGGTATTTATCAATACAACAAAACACAGAACAAAGGGCTAAACGGGTGTCCCATATGTTGACATACTTGTTAACAGTTATTCAGTTGCGCAACAGCATAAAGAACATTCCTAGGAGGCTAAATTAAGATGAGGCTGGTAAACAGCAACTTCACCAAGCTTGATCTTGTTCCACATAACTGGTTTCAGTTTATATTGTCACTGGTGCAGGAGCAGCATACAATTTGTCACAAGCCCAGAGGGTTAATTTTAGCCGGTGTTCTGTCAGGTCAGCATACCCCATCTGACCAGCATACCCATAGTAAATATGCATGCGCTACCTTTAGCAGAAATCTAAGAGATTAACATTGACGAAGTTTACTAGGCTACTTTATGCGTGATATGATAAACAAAAGGTTGTAGTTTAAGGTAAACACACAAACTTCCCAGAAAACAACACCGAAAGTCAAGTACTTTTGTTTACAAATTAACTTAGAAATGCTATTTCTAACAATTTCGTATTTAAAGCACGTGCATTCCCTGGAAAATTAGAAGATATAAGCAAATAAAAAACGTGGCAAAATTGTACATCAATTTGATCATCGATTGAACTGTTCCTTTAATCCCAACATTGTACAAGATTATCATTACTTTTTTATGTGCTAACTACAACCTTGCTGGTAGTAAGCATCATGCTCACGTTTGATTCACTTCAATTAATCTGTATCCAAGATGGCGTAATGTCCAAATCAAAATCAACGATTGGCTGGGCGGGAGGTGTGTTTTGTATGGGGATGCGTTTTGTAGATGGCTGCAGGTGCAGCTAGACCCTTCTGTAAATACACTTTAAACTACCTCAACGCGCGTTATGTACGAAAGGTATGGCGATCTGTCGGCTTCTCCAAGTGTTCGCTACTTTTCGCAGTTCGCGCATGCGAAAGACTATGGGCACGCTGGTCTGTCGGGGTATGCTGACCTGACAGAACACCGGTATGAATGAACATTTAAAAACGTAGGAATCTGATCTATGTCACAGGACCAGACAAACAATTTTTTAAAAGTGATACCTGTAGTCCAGGAAATACGGTACTGTACTTAATCCCCCCCTACTTACTGATACTTTTCTTTTTCTTTGGTCTGTGCCAATGTTCTCTGCTCTCTAGAACATCAGTATGTCAGTAGAGGGCGACTACACCTACCTTAGGATCAACTTCTACGTCCCCGGCAGCTCTCTTGGACGGCAGGAAGGAAATATCTTTCCCAACCCCGACGCTACATTTGTCAAAGAAATGTAGGTGTCTCTACTGCCGTGCCACCACCAAACTCATGATAACCGGAGATGTTCTGATTTATTTATTTTTTCTCTTTTTTTTTTTTTCCTCATTTTCAAATTCCTCGTTGGTGGTTTTCACCTCCTCCCCGCGTCAGCACGTACCGGGCGTCCAACCTCAAGGCCCCCGGCGACCCGTCCGTGCCCTCCACCAACCTGCAGAACGCCTTCCGCATCATCAAGGAGGTCCAGAAGCGCTACAAAACGCGAGAGGCCGAAGAGAAGGAGAAGGAGGGCATCGTCAAGCAGGACTCCCTGGTCATCAACCTCAACCGAAGCAACCCCAAACTCAAAGACCTCTACATCCGGCCCAACATCGCGCAGAAGAGGATGCAGGGCTCCCTGGAGGCGCACACCAACGGTGAGGAGGAGGAGGAGGAAGCAGCCTCACACCGCGGTGACCGCAAACCCGACACGGGCCTTACCCCTCTCGTCTCTGCCTAGGCTTCCGCTTCACGTCAGTCCGCGGAGACAAAGTGGACATTCTGTACAACAACATCAAACACGCCATTTTCCAGCCGTGCGACGGCGAGATGATCATCGTGCTTCACTTCCATCTGAAGGTAGGGGTGTTCACTTACCTGCCATACTGTGGGAAAACCCACATGCGTCCCCTCATCTCCTCTTGTTGTACGTCCATGGATCCAGATGTTCTTCCAATCACCTTGTAATGGTAACTTGTTCTTTGGTAAATTGGCTTTTTAAATACTTTTTTTCCCCCCTTTTGACCACAACTTAACTGAGGACCAATTCGAAATGAAAGGTCTTTGGTAGGTCTTTTGTAATGGGATGCTATTAACATCCCATTTAAAAAAAAAATAATAATAATATGCCAGAAGTAGAAGAGTGGGAATCCCCTGTATGGAGTAGGGTTGTCACGATACTAAAATTTTCAACTCGATACCGATACTCAGGAAAATACTCGATACTCGATACCATTTTCGCTACCACAAGGATAAAAACAAAGACCCCAAAATTTAACTGAATTTTGACAGGTTAGTGTCTTTCATTTCAAACTGACCAGTTACTCATGTTATCGTGACTGGTGGCCCGTATTAATGACCCTGACCCTAATCCTTACCCTAACCCTGACACTGCCCCTATCCCTCCACCCTTCATAATTGTGAGAAATAAAGATTGTTTGGTTAAACTTGTTTGGACTTATTGTACAAACCTATTTAACATACACTATTTTAACATCATATTATGGATAGAGTTTAATTAAGTGTTTGAAAGATTAATTTCACAATTTTTAAATTAATGTCTATATTGCCATGAAGCCATTAGGATTTTCTTGCCTGGGCTCTTCCTATTGGTGACGTAATCAAAATGGCCGACTTCATGTGGGCGGACTTGGATATGTACTTGATTAAGTTTAGCATGTTATTATTAGCTATTGGCCGCAGCTAGCAGTTCAAGACTAACGTCTTGTTAATGATCATAAACAACGTAAATAAATACATAAATGAGTATCGTATCCGGATACAACATTTTAGTATCGATACTTTTTTAAGTATCGATACTTTTGACAGCCCTAGTATGGAGCTGATAATAAAGGAGCAGTTTGTCCAAAACCTGGCACATCATGCCACGATGTGGAGTTTATTATTAATTAGGGACTTCAAGGGAACTGGACAATTGTCTGGATTCAAAAGGCTGCTTTTAGCTGGTAAGAGCTGCTCAGTTGGGTATCTGTCTGTCCCCCAAGTCGGCGTCCGTTACAAAGACACGTCTAAAGGCGGCTCTCGCCTCTCGTCTGCTTTTCTAAACGGCGTCGTATCTCCCCCCCTCCCCAGAACGCCATAATGTTCGGCAAGAGGCGCCACACGGACGTGCAGTTCTACACGGAGGTCGGGGAGATCACCACAGACCTGGGCAAGCACCAGCACATGCACGACCGCGACGACCTGTACGCCGAGCAGATGGAGCGCGAGATGAGGCACAAGCTCAAGTCCGCCTTCAAGAACTTCATCGAGAAGGTGGAGACGCTGACCAAAGAGGAGCTGGAGTTCGAGGTTCCCTTCAGGGACCTGGGGTGAGTGGGCCAGGGCGTGGGTGCCTGTGTGTGTCTGTGTGTATGTACGTCTGTTTGTTTATGCATTTAGTCACTTGAGATTCTAGATTAGGAAATACTGGTGAAAGAAGATGGCAAGCCGAGTCCGTAGACGGGGCTAACTCCTTTGGCTTGTCTTTCTTCCAGGTTCCAGGGCGCCCCCTACAGGAGCACGTGCCTCCTACAGCCGACGTCCAGTTCCCTCGTTAATGTTACTGAATGGGTGAGTACGCGAATTCCCAACGAGTAATGACTGAAGTCGGGATATGGAGAAATCGGTTCGGACCAAAAGCGGAGCAAGAGGAAGTTTTCAGTAATGGCTTCCGTCTCCAGCCGCCGTTCGTGGTCACCCTGGACGAGGTGGAGTTGGTCCACTTCGAGCGCGTGCAGTTCCACCTGAAGAACTTCGACGTGGTCATCGTCTACAAGGACTACAACAAGAAGGTCACCATGATCAACGCCGTGCCCGTCAACTCCCTGGACCCCATCAAGGAGTGGCTCAAGTAAGACCCCGCCGGCCGGAGGCACGGGAAGGAAGGACAGGAGTTAAAGGTGGAGTTCTCCGTTTTCTGTGTCTCTCTCAGCTCGTGCGATATCAAGTACACGGAAGGAGTTCAGTCTCTGAACTGGACCAAGATCATGAAGACCATCGTGGACGATCCGGAGGGCTTCTTCGAGCAGGGAGGCTGGTCTTTCTTGGACCCGGACAGCGAGGTGTGTATTTTTGTTTTTCTCTCATTTTACGTGCGATTGCATCTTTTGTGATGCCTTTTTTTTTTTTTTTTTTTTCTCTTTCAGGGAAGCGGTGCGGAGGAAGACTCCGAGTCGGAAATGGAGGATGAAACATTTAACCCCTCGGCTGACGAAGAGGAGGAGGAAGAGGAGGACAGCGACGAGGATTACAGCTCGGAAACGGAAGACTCTGGTACGCCTTTTTGGGCTTTTCAGCCCTGTGTGATAACGCGCCTTCAACCACTCAGAACACCGGAGGGTTTAGGGGGTGTTATTTCTTTTTTTTTTTTAAGTGGGGTTCCAAAACGCCTTCCTTGTTTTTTTTTTTTTTTTTTTTTTCCTGACGCCCGCAGGCCGAAAAGTATCAGTAGTTAACTCTACATTTCTCCCTGCATAGATTACAGCGCCTCATTGGGCAGCGAGGAGGAGAGCGGCAAAGACTGGGACGAGTTGGAGGAGGAAGCCAGGAAAGGTATGCATCCGTCCAAAAAGTTTTTATTCATTTATTCTTTTCCTCCTCGCTTTCTTGCCCGACTTAAATTCTCCTTCTCCTCCTCCAGCCGACAAAGAGAGCCACTACGAGGACGAGGACACCTCAAACAGGAAGCGGAAGGTCCGATCATCGGCCCCGCCCAGCAAGAAGAAGCGGCGGTCCTAAACTGCTCTCACACACACACACACACACTCATACTGCCAAACCCGGTTTAGACTCGACCTGTCCTCCTGCCCCAACTGGCTCTTTTTGACGCTCACATTCAGACACACACGTTGAGACAAATGTGTACATAGACGTAGAACCCCCCCGTCCCTTTGTTTTTGTGTTGGTCAGTGAAGCGTCTTGTTGTGAAGGTGGAAGAACCAGCAGGACAGTCGCACTTCATGAGCTTTTCTTCTTCATTCCTTAGTAACTTTTTTTTTTTTTCATCTTCTTCTTCCCCCCTCTGCCCGTCAGGGTCTCTCGTTTGTCTGTGTGAGTGTGTGTGTGTGTGCATGCGTGTCTAAATGGGTTTTTATTGCAAGCATTGTTTATTTTCTGTTTAAAAAGATTGGTTTCTTAATTAATGGATAATAAAAGATGACTTGACATATCCTCTGCCAAGTGTTTTATATAAAAACTGATAGATTTATTATTCCTTCATCCCCACCCATCTTGTCTCATGTTTTCCTCTGATTGTTAAATTGTGTTAACAAGGTGGACGTTTGCCTTTTTTATTTCTTTTTTTCCTTTTTTTTTTTTTTAAAAAGTGGGGTTTGTAAACTTCAGCATACACACGCCCACACTCACACACACCGCCTCCCTCACACTCATCCTCAGTTTCCTCTTTTGTTCTACCAGAGTAGATATGATGTACTGTTAATTCTGAAAATGTTTTTTGTTTTTGTAATAAAACTAAAAGGAACTGTAGCTTTTGTTTTCAGTGCCTTTTCTTGGTCTTTCGCCTCAGCGGAGTCGGAGCACAGAGGCGGTGCTTTTGAGAATAAAAGGAACAAAATAAAACGGCACTAGTAATCTAGGTTTACTGTAAATGATAATTAACAGCAGCCGCCTACTGACTTCATGGCCTTAGCTCGAATCCTATCTTTCTCCACTCGTTTTATCTGAATCCGAATGCCTTTTATTGTTTTATTGTTTAATGCAGCATAAAGTGGGAAGTTGCTCTGAGGGGTCAACACTGGTCGTAGAGTCCACTTCCTCGAGATGGGTCCACTTGTAGTGGAGGAAATCCAGTCTTGACTGGAGCTGGTCCTCAAAAAGTTGACTTTGAATTTAATAGTAAAAGAATAATGCAAAGTTTGTTCCCCCATTTGTTTTTTTTTCTGGCACACATGCAAAGAGCTTCATAGGAACAGAATGAACCGGTGAGGGGAAGAAAAAAAAAGGAACGTTTTGCTCACTTGGGCAACTTCTTTATTTATTTCACCAACACTTGAGTTAAGTTGACCCCACTGCATGTCATTGGAAATTAATCCGATTCAGTATTTGCATTTGCTTTTTGTTTTGTTTTTTTCTTCCCTTTTCTTTCCTTAACCCGTGACCCAAGACTTTGTGACGTGACCGTAGACATTCAAAATGGCGATAAAATCTTTTTAGAATGGTTGTTGTTGTGCTTTGGAAGAGGTCCTGCATTATACATGTGATTATATCCCATCTATATTTGTCATTAAAGTGTTCTTGATGTGGCTGGATGTGAGAGAAGCAGGCAGATTTCACACCACCAGTGCTGAGAAGTTCACGTGAAATCAGAAAGAACAGTGCTGTGCAATCCCTTATATCTTAAAACTGTGTTATTCATCAAAAAGCAGATCTTAATATAATAGCTACAAGAGGCTTTGAGTTCTGTGGTGTTCAGAGCAGAGTAAAGCAACATAACAGTACATGTGCTCAGCAGTTTACCATGAAATTCTCCACAAGCTGTTTAGGAATGAAGAAGGACGTGGGGCAGAATGTCTTCAAGGACCAAGAGAAGAGGTTTGCTTCCTTTAAAACAAAAGATTGTGTCAATACTATTAAACCCAGAAGTTGGATCTTGGATAGAATAAGTGTGCAAAGGGTGATGACGATGGAACATTAGAAAAAAACTTTAATCAGTCATGTGCGCACCTCTTAGTTGCTTGGATATGGAATTATTTAAGATTCAAACATGGTTCGTGTGTGGTCCTTTCCACTAGTACCTACTCAGCTGTTGTGTTATGTTTGTGTTGCATACAAGAGAACTCCCAGGTTTTTTTTTTTAGAAGTCTTGTTGTTTGGGCCCTGGCTTGGTATGGAAAGCAACCCAAACCAAACTGAGGAGAGCCGAGTAGAGGCAGGTAGAGATGAATAGGTAATAATGGGAAAAGGCCATGAGTTAGTATTGTAGTAACTTGAATACATCACACATGTGGATTTATGCAGGGAAAGTTATTGGAAGCAGTCCCTCAAAAAGTCCCTTTTGGTCTTGGGTCTCTTACTGTTTTTTTTACTTTTTACAACAGGAAATGTATAACATTTTTCATACTTTTGTATATTTATAGATTGAAATGGATATTAGTGTTACAGTAGCGACAAGAGAGGAATTCATGATGTCAACTGTGAAAGGGTGAACAAATGTCAAGGCAAATAACATGCCCAACTCATCTCCTCACAACAGCCTTTTTGTTATGTTTGTCTCTCATGGTCACACCGACACTAAGCAAATGTACTTTCCCTACATCTTGCATGCAGTGAAGTAGGCCAATGCAGAATAAAAAGGACACAAAATGAAGGCACATTGAGGCAGGCCTATGTTAACACCAAATAAATGCTTTTTATATCCGTTTCTGGGAGGTCTGCGGTAAAAATTGATGTGATGTATTACTCCATAATATTTAACTCATAGTCCAACTTTAGTAGTTGTCTGACCAAAAACCACTCCATAAACCTGAATCTAATGCTAAAAAGGGGGAAAAAAGTATCAAAAAGTATTTTTAAAATCCCTTAAATCGAATACGTTTCAACGATAACCATCTCAGATTTGTACTCTGTTCAGAAAGTAAATCTTGTTGCAAACATCCCCTTTACTCAATATGTAAA
This sequence comes from Menidia menidia, assembly GCA_907169785.1. Lineage (NCBI taxonomy): Eukaryota > Metazoa > Chordata > Actinopteri > Atheriniformes > Atherinopsidae > Menidia > Menidia menidia. The sequence continues at coordinate 10,847,413 of CAJRST010014446.1, read as the reverse complement.
ACTCAGATGGTTCTGACCAAGATGGAGGCGGACAACAAAAACAAAGCGCTGGTTTGTGCTCATGCACCATTTGGAATCTAAACTTTGAGACGGAGGGGAAGGTGCTGAAGAATAACTTCCTCCCAGAGCGGGGAAACGAATAAAAGAGGTAGGGCGAGACTTAAATGATCGTGGAGCTCTTTTTTTGCGTCATTTTCTTGTTGAATGTATATTCCTGGTATGTTTTGTTATAATCTCAGTCTGTACATGTGTTATGTTTTGCACTGCAGATCATGGAGAGAACTTTGAGACTGCTCTTCTTTGGTTTGTACTCAGCTTTAATAGGAAAAAAAGCTCAAAAATCTGAGCGATTTATCGAGAACAGCAATACTTGTGTGTGTGCTTATTTTGATGGATTTCCTTCTTCTTGACAGGAGCATTTCTGATCAATGTTGAAAGCTCACAGACAGGTAATAAGATTTGTACTCATTTCTCTTCTTTTATTTTTTCAGCATTCTATGGCCTTTATTATTCACATTTGTAAATTCATATTTGCTTTTCACCAACTGAGAGCACTCGCCTCCATAAAGAAATGGCTAAGAATATAATGTGTGAGAAAACGGGACGACATCCCTCTACCAGAGCTCCAGAAACTTCTCTCAGTTTTCCAGATTACACTAAACACGGACCTGTCCCAACCCCCGGAGCCAACACGAGAGCTTCCTGTTGGGGACTAAACTAACTACACTTGTTATCCCCAACCTAGATACGGCAAGCTACGTCCGCAAATACACATTTGTCACGAGCGAAACGAAGACTTGGCGCGAGGCCCAGAGGCTCTGCAGAGACCAGTACGACGACCTGGCCACCGTAGCCAACCAGGAAGACCTAAACAAGATCACCGGCATGCCGGAAAGCCGTACCGGGGCCTTTTGGATCGGTCTGAACTACGACCCCTCCAGCTGGAGATGGTCAGATCCACAGGTAGAGGGAGAATTGGGTCCATTCCGTCCTTGGTATCTCAATCAGCCGGACAACCGTGGAGGGGTTGAATACTGTGCCTCCGCCTTGGCGATTGGCAACTGGACAGACAGGGATTGCTACGAGATACTGCCGTTCATCTGTTTCAACGGTGAGCACCACCAATGTCAGATTGCTGCAGAGACTTGGTAGCATTCGTAACCACCGGGTTGTTGTTTTTACGCGCAGAGCGAGGCGAGTACGTGCTGGTGGCCGAGGGGAAGACGTGGCCGGGAGCTCAGAGCTACTGCAGGACCCACCACGAAGACCTGGTCTCCGTCCGGAGCCCGGGCGATAAAGACAAAGTGATTCAGGCACTGCCGAGTGACGGTTCGGTCCCGGAGGTCTGGATCGGTCTATCCAGAAATCCCTGGGTTTGGTCCGATGGCAGCAGGGTCTCATTTACATCGTGGATGACCAGTCAGCCCAATAGCTACGGCTCGCAGCCGTGTGTCTACATGCAAAATGGACATTGGAATGACTACGGCTGTGACGCCAAATACTACATTCTCTGCCAAGGTAAGCTCAAATACAGCCTGTTCTTTTATAACGCCAGTCCAGTGCAGTTAAATTCTTGTTTAAATTTCTCAAAACTGATGAGCGCACCCCTTCAACTAAGTCGGTCATCATATGTACCACCAGATATAAGAATCAGAATCAGGTTTATTGCCAAGTAGGTTTTTAGACTTACAAGGAATTTGCCTTGGTGTTTAGTGCACAACATAACACTTCTATGAGAAGCAAGAAATAAGATGTAGAAATAGAAATATAGGACAGAAATGATAAAACTGAAAAATACAATCTTTAAAAATATAGATCTGAATGTACAAATGAACAATCTTTAAAAATATAGATCCGAATGTGCAAATGAACAATTGAAATTTGCAAAGATCAACGTAACAAATGATTTCACTGGCTCCTCTAAATGAGTTATTTCTATCTAACTTTAGACCAGAAGATTTGTTTGCATAAAAACAAGAAAACGGTGACTTTACAGACAAAATCCAACCTGCCTTTGAAATGGGGTCCAATTTGTTAACGATCACTACAAATGCACTCTAATTACATGCAATTAAACAAACTCTGCAAATGACAGCTTCTTTCTTTTTTCTTTTTTTAGAACTGTTACCAAAAAAGGAGATGTTTGTGGTGAAAGTGAATATCAGCTCTGACGCCAATCTGAATCTTCCAGCAGAGAAAGACTCGCTCCTGCACAGGGTGGGGACAAAAAAACACACACACAAAAAAAAGACGCAAAGACAAAGGCACACAGCCCGCCTCTACAGGTCCACGTCTGCTTTTTCAGTTTCAGGCCCGGCTGGAGAAGCAGGGCGCCGCCGGCTTTAACATCAGCTGGCGTGCAGAAAGAAACGGCCTGGTATTCCAACGCCAGAAAGAAGAGGATGCCGGACGCCCATAAAAAAAACGCGGGTACGTTTGAAATCATCGGGAGTGATGCAACACACCGGATCAGGCCTAACACCTGGATCTCTTTTGCCCGCTGGTGATCAGAGAACCAAAAAAGCCTTTTTCCCTTGTCTTCAGTGTTTTTTTGTTTTTTTTTAATTAAATTTTCCACAAGGATATACAAAAATTAACATAAAAGATCAAAACCCCACCCATCCCTTACCCGTACAGAATGGCACATCATATAACGCTTACACAGTCAAGACAACATGCTGAAAACATCACAAATTGATCCGAACCATTTCCCAAGCACGAGAAAAAAAAAAAAAAGAAAAGAAAAAAAGAACAATTATACAGGGTATTAAACAGTAACGGGTATGTCATACGCACTTTTTCATTGAAGGAATTTTAGTACAGGATCCCATATTTTCTTAAACACATTGACCTTATCTTCGTTATAGTATCTCAGTCTTTCCAGGTGCAGAGTATTTGCTAGTTCTCCCAACCATAAATCAAATGTGGGCACATAGTCCTTTTTCCCTTGTCTTCAGTGTTTTACAAAAATGACTGACCGGTGAATTTTCTCTTCCTAAAACAGGCTGTTCAAACAGGGAGGCCATTCACCGATTCCTGCTTGGAGAGGTTGCGGATAACCAGATGTTCGTGCTGTATATGTAACAGCTGTGGTGTATTTAGTGCCTGATTTAAAGTTTAAAGATTATTCTTCAATTGTGAGACGGGGGGAAAAAAAGAGGTAACACTTTCTAGATTTTGATGACTTTGAGCCTCACTGCTTCTTTGACAGCAGGTGGAGTTTGTGTAATTATCCTAAAAATGGCTCCTTTAGGGACTTTTATCTTTGTAGCATCACCCAAAAAAAACGTACAAAGGGTAGAACAAAACCAAAAAGCTAAGAGAATATAAAAGGGCAAGGGTCATTTTAAAGGATACGGCTTGCACAATGAATAATGCCTTTCGTGGCAGTTTATGATTGGAAAAACAGTAATTATTATAAAATATATACATTTCATGACTTACTTTGATGCTGGAATATGTTAACTGAATTCTGAGGTGTAGTTTTATATGCATGTATATTAATTTGAGATCAGTGTGTGTCCCCACACAAGCTCCACAGTTGTATGGGTTGTGTACTGATGATGACGTTTAAGCTCTTTTATCTTGGATTTTGAGATTTGGTAGGCTTGTTGTGTAAGGTCTCAGTCCTTTAAAAAATAGAAACATAAAGTGGTTTAAGACAGATTTAATTCTCGGCCTTAAACGAGATAACATCTGCGTTACACTTCAGCCTGACAACACTAGTCAGTCTACAGGCTCTGTTAGATATTTCCACGTGGACTATTTTTACTTCAAACACCTGAATAAATCAGATATGCTGCAACACAAAATCTGAATCTCTCTTATTAGTTTTACATTTTCCAGGATGAATAAGATGCTGCGGGACAGTGGTGGAGAAAGTACTCATACAATGTACTTAAGTAAAAGTACAAATACACAGACAAAAATTTACTCAAGTAAAAGTCAAAGTGCCACATTATTATTTTACTTAAGTAAACGTAAGAAAGTACAAGCTTTTAAAACTACTTAAGTATTAAAAGTAAAAGTACTTGCCAACCGTAATACCCAACGGCTTATATAATGTCATTAAGTGTACCTATCGTATTTAGTTTTAAGTGCCTAATGGTTATTTCCCGCTTTGGATTGGTTCAGCGGACTGATTCTGCTCTCGTCATTGGATACTTTCAAACTAACGAACAAATCAAAAAACCGAAATGCGTCTTGGATGTAACGAGTAACGAAACGCTGTATAGAAATGTAGTGAAGTAGAAAGTACAGATACTTACTGTTAAATGTAGTGGAGTAAAAGTAGAAAGTATCCATTATTAAATCTACTTAAGTAAAGTACAGATACACGGAAATTGTACTTAAGTACAGTAACGAAGTACTTGTACTTCGTTACTTCCCACCACTGCGGGACAGGCAGAGCATCGCTGTGCACATTTAAGACTGTTGCTCCAAGCAAGAGATTTGCAAGGATTGATGGAATAATCCAAGGGAATAACATGAAGACTTTGTTGTTTTGCATTGATTCGTTAGCTGAAGGCTGTGGAGCAAGAGGGAACTGTGACCAGAATCAACACATGGCGGGATTTTTTTAAGTAATTCTAGTAGGGAGAAAATCCAATATGAAGCTATGAAGCAGAGCGTTTCTTAATTTATTATATAATCTATATTTGGTTTTTCCCAGCTGACCCTCTTTCCATCCAGGTACAGTGTTGTCCTTCATTTGCATGTGGATCAATTCAAATGCTTATCAGACCAATGGGAGCACGGGATTCCAGCACATAAAGACGCTTTTTTAGGGTTGGAGTCTGAGCAGCTCTGGGTTTCAGGTCATTTTAGATGGAGACGTTTTGAATGAGCAGCCATTAGATTGATTTCTAAAGCACTCAAAATCAAATCATGGAATGGGGATTGAGGCGGATCTTCATTTGGGGTGAGTTTTATTCACATAATGCCTTCCAAACGATCGTTTTTGCATTGGCCGTAACGTGTATATATCTTTGAAGTAAGAAAGTAGTAAGAAATTAGCCAGGTATGCTGGAGAAATGGAAACATCTTTTTTTCAGAATTCCAACATAGCTAAAGGAGGATCAAATCAATGTTGAACTTCTTTTTTTACAGGATCTGTCATTTTCATTTTGAAGCCTACCCACCAGACAGGTGAGAAAACATTTTGCATAAGTGAAACAGTTCAGGAAGTTAAAATCGAATAACCCCCCCCTCCATTTAGCCATCAAAGTTAATTAATCAAATTGAAAGAAATCTTTGGAAATTGTCTGGATTATGCCTTATTGCAAATTACATGTCAATATCTCCCTAAGAGGTGAAGAAATATAGTAAAACAATAGAACTCTACATACTAATTAAATTCGTACCGGGACCTACTTCGTATATTAAAATATTTGTGTTTTGGTTAAAATATTCCCATAAGTATACACTGTAATTCGCATAATTCGTTCCACAGCCCAAAAACCTATGATAACTCTTTACTAAATACTGCAGATAATTACACATAGCAATAAAACAAATGCATAATATAAGAGAGTCGTACCTGGATGAGTGAGCTGGGTTTCTCCAGTCCTTTACTAAAGTGAACTGTGTTGTGAAAGTAGTCCGTTTAAAGTGACCAAAGCACGTAAAGTCTCTGAAGGTTACCCTAAAAACAGCACTGGTCCACTCTGTTTAATTTAAAATGAAGCAAAGACTTTGCAAAAGAGGTGGCGTGAACTAAAAAAAAAATGAATGTACCTTTCCAATAAAACTCCAACTGGCAGCTCAAATGAGGAACTAATATAAGCTCCAGAAAACAAAAGACTAATTTTTCTTTTCAATGTGCCACTTTAAATGTGAAATAAACAGTGAAAAAACAAACAAAAAACAACACGGTCAAATTCTTGATTTCTGGGTTCATAGGCCAGTTGGTTTTTAAAGTAGGGTTGAACGAAGGAAAACAAAACAGCAGCCGAAACTACTTTGGGTTCTGTCGGGTTTTTTAATAAATTCTTAAATTTGTAGTTGTTTTTGTATATCCTCCTAAGACCCTGTGTCCTCATAAGAGGACGTTGCATTTTCGTCTCTCTTTACCATGATACTTCTTTATTTCTTTCAGCTTTGACCTCTTGGCCTCATAGCAGATGCTATCAGACACTGTTTGAAATCTAAAGTAAAATGGTTTTATACATTTTCATCCAATCATGTTCTTATTGTGAAATAAAAAAAAATGTAAATAAGTCATTGGGACTGTCAGAACAAAATTGTAAAAACATTTAATTAAATATGTAAACAAACATTTTAAATGTAAAGATAAACCCACGGGGCGTAAATGAAGAACAACTACCTGTACCATGACAAAGTCTAGTTATTAAACTTATTAGGTCCTACTAACCTCATATATCTTTTAAAAAAAAGCTAAATGCCAAATAAAAGCTCGGGACTCAGGAGGTTAAATAAGAAAAAAAAAAAAAAAAAGCCTCAATAAGACGGTCAACAGGTAACGTGGCACCGAGGGGAGTAGCCACCCAGTCGGCCGGGCTGACCTCAGCGGCGGATGGCGCCGACATGGCCGTGGACGACACCCGCTCGGCGAGGCCGGACGAGACCTGCGCCTCGGTCCCCCAACAGGACCACCCCTGGTGGCAGCTGGACCTGAGGAGCGTCTACCGCATCACCGCCGTGTCCGTCACGGCGGCCACGTGCTGCCCGGAGCAGCTGGACGGCGCCGAGATCCGCGTCGGCCTCGGCAACGCCACCCACAACCAAAGGTGTGGGGTCCACGGGAGCCAAAGGGTGGATGTGTCACGAGGGGCGGAATCTTAGGGAGGACTCAGTCGCGGAGAGATTCAGGACTAGAACACACTCAAAAAGGAGTGGATGGCAGACACGGTTAAAAAAAAAAAAAACAAGGCTGTGACAAAAACTATGATCAAAGTAGCAAAGCAAGATTTAACATGGCTGTGGCAAAAGTATCAAAACAAGACTATGGCAAAAGTATCAAAATAAAGTGAACAAGACTATAGCTGCTCCCAACTTTTTCTCACTGGTTTATGAAAGTGCAGACATCCAACTGATGGTTTGAAACGTTTATTAACGGATTTGCCGTAATGCACGCCCAAGACCACCGTGAACACTGTAAAATACACGGTGGAAAATATATATCAATAAAACCTACATGAATGATCAAATTAAACTTATTAAACAAAATAGACATTTTCGAAATTGTCCGTACCGTATGCCCCTCCAACCAGAAGGTTAGGAGTTGCTAGAAGTCCTTTCTTTCCGTCCTTTTCCCTTTCTCTGGCTGGCTCACGGACTAATTGTAAACAAGTCACAGCTTCCTATCAAAGGCATCACGTGATTTTGTGAAAAGCCAATCGGCGATATCTCCATATAACATTGTTAGAACATTTTCAAAAGTATTTACATATTGATCGAAAATACTCAAAGATATTAAATAGATATTAAAAGTAAAACATATTCATATTCACAAAAATAAAATAAATTCACACAAAACAAATGCCCATGTAACTGCGTTCGTTACAAAGACTATGGCAAAACAAGGTTAACAAGACTGTGGCAAAACAAGGCTATGACAAAAACAGTGGCTATGGTACAAAGTAAATAAGACTATGGCATGGCTGTGACAAAAATCAAAACCTTACGTGGCGAGGGGAGACGAAAGCAGAAAGACAAAAACACACTGGCACGGGACATGGGAAACGAGGAACTATTTAAACACATGAGGGAGGGGAACCCCAGGTGTACACAATAGGTAATCAAGACATGACGAGACACCAGACGTGACAGGACGGTTCTTTTAATTTTTTATTAAAACATCTGTCCTTACCATCCTCCCTGCTTCCTGCCAGATGTGCCACCATCACCACGGGCGGACAGAGCGCGTACAGCTACCAGTGTGAGGTCCAGCGCGCCCGTTTTGTCCACGTCCTGCTTCCGGGGCGGCAGAGGAATTTGACTGTCTGCGAAGTGCGGGTTTATGGCACCGTGCTGGGTAAAAGCTGCTCCCCCCGCAGAGTTTCGCCACGGGGCTGCTGGGTTTTTTTATTCTGAGCTTGTTACAATCGTCTACAATTCTGTGGAGCTGATTCATCTGAGTGTAAACTTGGACGAAAAGCTAATATATCTGTTTTCAAAAGAAACAAAAGATCCTAACAGAATAACTTTCTTTTTCTAATAGAATAACTTTCTTCACATGTTAGACTGGTTTGTGATGTTTGAGGTGAGCTGGTGGTGAACTTTACTAGGAAATAAAAAGATAGGATTCTCTTTTTTTATCTCTTTTTTTTTTTTTAAAGGTCAGGGTTTAGGCTGATATACTGTTTAAAAGTTGCCGTTTCGTTAGCTCTTCAATATGAACATGAGCAAAGCAAACAGCATTTAAACATGTGTTTCATTTCAGTTTTTTATTCTTTTGAAATCCACTGAGCAGAAGGGATTTGCGCACATTATGGGGGAGCCTTTCACGTTCTGCATCTCTGCTTTTTGTTGAAAGAAAACGTGGCTCTGCGAGGGGTCGCACATCAGTCCTCCTCAAGATGGAGAACGGCGGGAAGAGCGGGCAGCGTTATAGATGGCGCTCAGTTTACCACCTGCAGCCTAACCAAAGACCAACCCGGCCAGTGGGTGATGGTGGATCTACTGGTTCCCCACGCCGTCACCGTGGTCCAGCTGGCCTTTGCTGAGGAGTGCCCCAGTGAAGTAGAGGTCTTCGTTGATGATGAAAGGTTCCCTAGTCCAAAAATGTCTCACTTTCAGCACCCTGTGAAAGCTTTCTCTGTTAAGGTCTGAGATAAAAGAGGAGGGAACCCTGGGTTTTAGGGTCATTTCACCAGACCTTTACTGTAGTTTTTATTACAGTTTACTGACAAATCTTATCTTACTGACTCTTATAAATAGCAGTTGAAGACATTTTCATACAAAAAAGCCTTGAATGGATTTACTTGGTACTTTATGGAGTATTTGATCAACGCCAGTATGCCTTTTCAAGTTGTCCTCTTTTGTATACAACTTTCAGAAGAGTCCTGTAAATCTGTTCGTCCTTTGCAGATGTTCAGGAAACACCAGCTGTTCGCAGGCTCTGATGACTTTGGATTGTGGAGGAGTGGTTGGTTGGAATGTGACCGTTTTCCACCCAGACGTTCCTCCGTCTCTGTGTGAAGTGGAAGTTTTTAGCATCTGGGAGCATCCTGACAACCCATTCCCGCAGCGGCCCCTGTCTCGTGGTAGATGTACTAAAACTAATTATTAGACCAGTACTAATGATAGTGATGATTATCTTAACTCATTCGCTGCCAAAGACGTCTATAGACGTCAATTCAAATACAACTGTTGGCTGCCAAAGACGTCTATAGACGTCTTTTATGTTTTTCAACGCGAGTGGCTTGGGGGACGATCTGCTAAAGCTTTTCCGTAAATATCGGCCTCTAGACAGAGTATGTAGTAACAAATTTACCCTCTAGGTGGCTGTGCCACTTTTGATGGGAGATAAGCATAGATTGTAGGCAAATAAAAAAAAAAACGCAATGGTTCGCTATGCGAAAAATGGCACCGGTGAGACGCACGTCGAGGAACAACGGAATAAGGTAGAAACAATTATTTTTTTCCTGATTAAAGAAGAGAGTCTACTCTTTCTTTTGGTGTGTTCGGTGTTTACATAGTCATAGCACAAACTATTCTGTGGCTCTTGAAAAATCAGTCAAAATGCTCAAAAAACTCTGGCAGTATGGGACTCTGTTCTGAAAATGGCTGGCAGTCAATGAGTTAATACCTGTTAAACTTTGTGTCGCTCAGAAAAAGGTAATGATCTATACTTTTCTAATAGAAGAGAAGATTGAAATGGACCGCTCAAAGGGAGCTTATCCACCAAAGCCGAATCGCTCCCTGACTCATTTATTACTAATTGTCCATTGTATGCCCACAGACCACTGCTCCCTCGAGCTCTGCAGCCGCAACTACGCTTTCATAGACGAAGGGCCCACGACGTGGGCCGGGGCCCAGACCTTCTGCCGCCAGAGGTCCATGGACCTGGCCGCCATCCACAGCGCTCAGGACATGAACGCGGTGGTGGACGCCATGCAGGAGAAAACCCCTCAGGACTTCTGGATCGGGCTGTACCACGACCAGCCGAGGTGGCGGTGGTCGATGTCGGACGACGATGACCACGGGGACGCCACAGACCCGTTCAGGAACTGGGCTCCCGGAGAACCCGGCGAACAGCCCGGCCAGCACTGCGCGGGCATGCAGGACACGGGGGAATGGAGAGACCTGGATTGCGGCTCGCTTAACTTCTACGTCTGCGTTGACGGTAATGTTCCGTTTTGACTGATTGACATAATCTGTGCGCTTTTTGGGCCCTTTCAGTTCGTTCTTGCACCAGTTGGCACAGTGGAATGGACCCCTCTCGGCCTTAGGTTCATCTGGTATATTAAGGGGCTTGATATCTGACCTGAATTTGATTGTTTGGTGGCTTCCGTCCAAATATGGTTGCAGCACAAGTATGGCCTTCTTTTCTTTCCTAAAATGGATGAATATCTTTAAGGTCAGATGTGTAATCGTCTGGTTTTTCCCTTGTAATCTTTGGGCCTTTTTTAAAGGGAATATTAATTCATCTCTGACCTGTCAATTCAGGAGTTGATATTAGATGCCTTCATATCTGTTCAAAGAACAACTTTAGATTCATATCTAGCTTTGACTCGTTCTCCAGTCCTTGTGGAGCATCCCTGAAAATGAAAAATATCCTTTGTTTTGTGTGTTTTTTTGCAGGGATTGTGTAAAAATTGATCCAATTCTTTGATATCTTCCATTGTGCACGGCGGAATTCTTCTGTTGCTTTCAACATTTTCCAATACTCTGTGTGTCTGTATTCATTTTTCCGCGTCCACAGGCAGAGAAGGGGCATCTCAAACTAAGACTCTCGTGAAAAGGCCGACGACGTGGGCCGATGCTCAGCAGAACTGCAGGAAGAGCTACTCGGACCTCGTCAGGGTGAGGGATCCGGCCGAGAACGAGGAGATTCGGAAAACGGTGCCAGCAGGGAAGCTGGTCTGGATCGGCCTTTACGGAGACTCCTGGAAGTGGTCTGATGGAGGGGACGCTATGTTCAGATACTGGCGGCCGGGGCCAGCTGACGGCTCTGGGGAAGGAGCAAAATGTGCTCAAGTCAGTGGAGGCGCATGGAGAGTGGAATCCTGTGATGCCAAATCCATGGTTCTGTGCTACTGTAAGCACATTTTATCATCCATCATACATGCATAATCTATGTTTTTTTGTGTTTTTTAAATTAAACCGGGAATAGACTTGACCAGCCAGGGTGTACCCCGCCTCTCGCCGATTGACCACGGGGATAGGCTCCAGTCCCCCCGCGACCGTATTAGGGAATGAGCAGTTACGAAAATGGATGGATGGAATAGAATTTACTAAATAAATCTCAGTGGACTAAATAATGTCCACTGTGTAAATCACACATTTACACAGTGTGATTTAGCGGTTGGGAAAATTTTGAACAAACAAGCCATTTCAACTCTTTTTCAGATTACAAGAAGAGGACTTTGGTGAAAATCAGTGCCAGCATTGACATGTGCGACCCGGCTATCCAGCAGCAGATCCAAAAACAGGTGGGAGAGGAGAGGATTTACACCACAGCTTTCAAATGAACTCTGTCTGAATCAGAAAATCTGCCTCCATCTAGTGGTTCACAGTTAAGTTCATCAGTTTGAAAGAAAAGCCAAATTAACTGTGAGCCTCGCAGTAAAATAGAACCCCAACAAAAACAGAATTGTTGTTTGTTTCCCAGCTGGAGGGAAAGCTCCTAAAAATGGGAAACAATAACTTTAAGGTCCATTGGAGGAGGACTATGAGACAACTTCCAGACAAGAATGAAGAAGCACGGTAAGAGTTCTGTCATCCTCTGCTTTTTTTAAAATAAAAAATCTGTAAAATATTTTTTCTACCTACCTACCTTCATACCTACCTACCTACCCACCTACCTACCTATCTGTGTTTTAAACAGGTTCACTTTTTGTCTCTCTTCTCCTCGTTTTAAAGTGTGTTTTCTTTAACAGGTGTGTGCCAGCCAAAGAGGGCTGATTCTTTGTGGACCCCGCAAGCCTTCTTCATGGTACTTCAGACTATTAGAGACCCTCAGCCAATGATACTTGGCAAAAACAGTTCCATATTGTAGTCTATAATGGTGTAGTTTTTTGGTGAACTGTAAAAACAGCCAGGAATTCTGTTATTATAAAAATGCATTTGGAAGAATTCATCTCCTCACTATTGTCCATCCATTATGTCGCTGAATGTACCTTCCCAGATGCCGTAGTATCCAGAGAGATTCCTGGAACTGTTTTGATCAGAGCCTGCTTTTAAGATGGCAAATCTGAACCTTTTTGTCCTTTTCTTTTTAGAATTTAAAGTTTTCTTCTTTTGAAGGTATACAGTTTTTTTAAAGCCCTGTAGTTCATTCTCTGAACGATGGAGTACTTTGCCTGAGCCAATTAACTGTTTGTGACAAATAGTCAAGAGGAGTCTGAATTCGAGATTCTTAGCTCACTTCCACTTTTTTTATTACTTCTTGAAACTTTGCCTAAAAGTTGTTTGATGCCATAAATCAGACCGAATCTGGGATTTTGACATCACTAAGCCTTAAAAGAAAATGTGTGTAGAGATCATGTATGCATTCTTTTCAATAATTTTGTCATTAGTAAATAGTCATTAAAATGAGTGTTAATGGAAATTGTTAAATTGAAATAAAGATGAAAGCTACAACATTTCTGTTACTTTTTTGTTTAACTTTTTTCACTTCTGCTTAGAAGATTCCAAGAAGAGGTACAGGCCAGTAGGCATCTCTCAATTTAACTATTTTCACATAAACTTAAATGTTTGATTTTAGATCCCTCTTCCTATATCTGTTAATGGCTTCCCGCATCGCCATTAGTTGCTTATTTTGTGTCCTTTTGTCAATGTCTTCCGAGCAATTTGACCTTTTCAACTAGCGAAACGGCCGAAAATGAATCGGCAAACACCTAAACCACAAAGAAGTTTAAGGTGAGATTAAAAGCCTCTGCTCTGCTACTAATCTGATTCTGTGAAGGGATTCGCTCCTGGAGCAGGTGAGAGCGAAAAATACAAAGAAAAAACAGACCTACCTAATAAAGCAGAATCAGTCTTGACACGTCATCATCTGCTTACCGTTTCAGAGCCAGTCGGACAAGCAGAGCGTGACTGATGTTAAGATCAGCTGGCGAGATGACAAAAACGTAACCAATGCCAAAAACAGAACAGGTGGGTGTGTTGTTTTATGGGGGGAAATGATGCAATAAACCAGTTCCACCTGCAAATACTTGGATTATTTTTGGATGGCTTCTGAAAGAAGCCAGTCACTCTTTAACGTCCTGAGACCCGAGCTTTTATTTGGCATGCATTTTAGCTTTTTTTTTAAAGATATATGAGATACATATTTAATTAAATGTTTTTACAATTTTGTTCTGACAGTCCCATTGACTTATTTACATTTTTTCTATTACACAATAAGAACACGATTGGATGGAAATGTATAAAACCATTTTACTTTAGATTTCAAACAGTGTCTGGTAGCATCTGCTATGAGGTCAAGAGGTCAAAGCTGAAAGAAAAAAAGAAGTATCATGGTAAAGAGAGACAAAAATGCAACGTCCACTTATGAGGACACAGGGTCTCAGGAGGTTAAGAATAAAGGAACGCTTATGTTTTTCTCTCAGCGTGACTGAGGAGTGGATTGATTTATCCACTGATTGTTTCAGAAACTACATGCGAAACTAAGGTAGATGATTCACTGTGTTACATTTTTGCAATGGAAAGCGAAACATACGAGCGTGCCCTCACTTCAACAGATATAGCAAAGAGTCATGTTATCCAGGATAACAAAACAAAGGATTTATGACTTTTGCACAGTTAGTTTCTTGTTATTTAGGTGAAATTGTATTTGGTTACTTTAAAATTAGCAAATAAAAACAGACATATATATATATAGGTGAGGTAAAGATCCACAGAGGAAGAAAGAAATCTCAATACTCTCTTAAACCTTTGTTTATTCAAATGTTTTGATGAGGATGTTTTTTATTATTGACTGTGGGTGCAGTTTATTGTTTTTCTCATGGAAAATGTTCCCTGAAAAAGTATTTTCCTTTAGAATGTTTTTCTAAATTATTTTCTGGAATCGTAGGGCCAGCTTTCACAACGTGACAGAAATGAATTTTGTCACGTGGTGTCAGAGTTATTCAAAGTTTTTTAGTTTGTGTTCCAATTACATCCTAATAAATTTAGAACAACATGTAGGTACGGTATGTACTATGTGCTGTATTATTTGAAAACAAAACGTGAAACCGAACTTGAAGCCTTCTTTGAAAGTGATGACGTACAGGAAACTTTGCAGGACTTGAACATCGTTTCTGGAGAAACAAAAGTTATGTGGTTAGATGGAATGTCCCCTTTCATCAAAAACACGTGATGGACGATGAGTATGCACCGCATAACCTGTAGTATGATTAAGCAAAAGAATTCATGGTATAGTGGGGGGTGTGGCTCAAGCTCTGAATAAATAAACCTGCATCGGCTCTCCAGTCACCCACACACCTGCCGGAGCTGACACAGGTAACACTATTTGATTTACTATTTGATGTCAGTGCGTGCTGGATGGATGCTGCAGAGAGAAACACAAATTGAACATTTGAAATTTGCTGCGATGTCTGTATCTTTCTTTAGATTTTTTAAATCACTGAATTAATTGGGACATAAAAAATGTAGTTAAAGATGAAAAATTCTGATATATTCTTTTGGGATTTTTTGCCTGTGTACTTTTTTTTCCCATTTTGCATTAATTCAGATCAATCATCTACAACCGGGAATTCCTCTTTGATGGTAATGTTTTGTGTTGCCTTCAGGAATCTGCAACCAACCAAACAGGTTTGATCAACAGACTTATCATACCATCTCTTCAGGTATGTGCTCTGCATTAGTCTATTTCTGTGAACTGTTCATCATACACATCTTGCGCATTGTATTAAGAACAAAAAACAACAACATTTTATCCATTTATTTGACAGTTGTCTCTCGTCATCTTCAGGTATCGGAACATCAGAGCTTTGTCTCATTTCCGCCCAATTTTCTTAAGCCACCCCATTTGAAAGTCACTCAGTAAAACATGATAAACGGCACAGAGCAGCACCAGGCTGAATGTGAGGAGAAGGAGCAAGCTAATGATTTATTCCATCAGTCGAAGCGGGAAATTTCACAGTATGTTGAAAACTACCCCAAATCCAATAACACTGAGTTGTTCTCCATACTGTCACTGCTGAACGCATACCTTCCTGAGTCCTACCTGCTCATGGAACAGTGTCAAAAAATCCTCGGCCCACCTGATCCCATCCATGGAGGGCCGCCCTTCGAAGAGCGAATGAAGCCTTTCAGCACCCTGATCCGTGTAGAGTCTGAACGGGTGTATTTGATTCACCAAGTGACTGCAGAGAAATCTGTGGAGCTTCTGGACAGCTTGGCAATATCCAGAAGTGCCACACTGAAGGCTTACATGCGCTTACTTTGTGGACAGATGGACCCACCAGAAATGATCCAATTGACAAAAGATTTACTGACAAAGAGACAAATTGACAAAGGAAGAAAAAAATGCTTCTCTAATTTGATCACAGACATAATGGAGCAGGAGGAATTTGATGAAGCTGTCTCTGTCTTAAAGATTGCATCTGGTAAATTCAAGCAAGTATACAATTTCCCCCAAACTGTTGCTCGTCTGTTTTTACAAAACAAAATATACAACAAAGCAGTAAAATGGGCAAAGACTGCGATTGAAAGAGCTGAAAACAACTCCTATGTTGCTGACACTCTTGGACAGGTGTATAAGAATGAATTAAAAGGGGTCAAAAACAGCAGTAGTGTCGAAAAAAAGGCCAAACTGGCCTTTGAAGCCTTCAAAAAAGTGGAGGAGAAAGCTGAGAGAGAAGAAGGACCAGAGATGACAGACATGGCTGGCTCGATAAACGTGTCAGATTCCTTCAACAACAGGGGCCTTTTTGGTTTCTGTCAAGTGGCAAAGATGGTCCATGAAAAACTTGGACATAAGAAAGCTATATCTCTTTTGGCAGATAAAAAAATGGAAGTTGAATACAAATTTGAATTTTTCGAGTGGTATCTGAGCTACTCCAAGCCCGACATTGAAACTGATGAGCCAGATTACTTCTGGAAAGATGTTGTGCTTTGTTATGAAAGATACACAGGAAAAAAAGCAGCCGACTCCAGCAGCTTTCCAGGCCTCATCGATTGTCTGAATCACGGCCGTTTCACCTCAAAGGGAAAGCGTGCTAGGTTTAGAGAGACTGAGATAACAACAGAGTCTTTACAGGGAGTCCGAGATCGTTTTTATCTCCATCACAAAACTTCCTCAGATGATGTGAAAGTGGCAGAGAGGTACATCCTTTCAAGCATCCTTGTGAGCAACAGGTTACCTCATCGTCCTCAGGACACAGTGGTGGAGGGACTCCAGGGAATCGTCCGTAGATTCCTGCAAACTGAGGAGAGGTACAGAAGCCCTGAGTTTTACCTCTTAGCTCTGCTGCTGTTTTGGCCAGAGGAAAATCCTCAGCCGCTGCCGAAAACGGATGAGAACGGGTCCAAACATGAGACAACAGAGGACAGCGGACCTCAAGACCAGTGCTTGGAAGAAGGGGACACTGATGAGGAAGAAGACAAGGGAAGAGAGCCCAAAGTGTCCCCTGACCAGCTGTTTGAACCTTATCTGCAAGGTCTAGTTACTTTGATGAGCGAGGCATACAAGAGAGCCAAGTATGCCAAATACCTCCGAGGCCGCTACCTGCTGCCACTATTTTATCTGGGAAGGGGCTCTGGCCTGAACAGATGGGTTCACAGATCTAGACTGGATGCGATTGTGGAGGCGAAAGTGGACCCTAAGACCTCAAATAAACCTATTAGGAACGGAGAAAAGAGGAAGCAGATCAACTATTTGTGGTCCAGTGGAAAGGTGTGGCAGATAGGAGAAATCCAAGAAATCCTTCAACCCGTCAAGTTAGAGTCAGTGACCACAGAGAAGAATGTGGTGTTTGTTTATGCTGGAGGGAAGAAAATACGAGTCAGAGCAGATTATGAACAAAAGCAAGGACCAGTCCTTTTTTATCTTTGCTTTAACATCCAGGGTCCACTTGTCTTCTCTAACTGTTCTCGGACACGGACAGGTCAACGAGCTCATTAAGATGCTAAAGATATAGTTTAGTCCACCGAACAGCAGTACGCTGCTGTTTTATATGTTATTTACATGACAGGAAGTAAACTGCTTTCTTGTTAAAAGGAAGAACGATCATCCCTTATGTCAAAACTAACCAGATAAAGCATTAGATACGTTTTTGACATGGAAAATGTTGTAAACTCTTGCACGAACCTTTGCTGAGATGTTGAAGAAAAGGTTATGTTTTGTTTTGTTTCAGGGTTTTTTAAAGTTATAGTTAAGGAGTCATGCATAGACAGAAAATCTGAATTATATTATTATTAATTTCTCTGTACATTTTTTCTTAAAGAACACTAAATGGAATTGGAAATCTAACCTTGTATGTGATCTATCTGACAATAAAACGTAATGTATAATGGATTGTTTGTTTTACTCATTTATTCTTTTAATTTAAGTCTCAACTTTAGCCCAAGTGTTGAAACCACTTGACACTGTTAGGGTTGGCTGCATTCAGGTGTGCTTGGTATTTGTGGTGTTCTCGAAGTTCCATGAGTTCGCGTGTATTTTTTCGAGATTCTTGTTCTCTTCTCATATGACAGATTGGTTCGTTACAGCTTCGACATTAATTTTATATATCACTGTAGTGTAGTTTAACAGAGATACACAATTTACGACTTCTTAACACTCCTCACATTCTCAAATCAATAAAATATTTGTAGTTACCCAATAGAACTGCTACTAAATTACCACAGACCAGCCCCCAAATGGTGAAATACTCTAGAATGCTAATCTTAATTTTTTTGCACTTTTAATTTTTAAAAATTCTCCTGCAGCTAGAAAGATATTTACAACAACGGCTATACAGCATTTTTAGCCACTGGACTCAGCAATAACAAAAACGCGGGATGAAAACTTTCCGACGGTCAGTGAAGGCAGCGTTTTCCCCGCATCATCCTGCTCTGCCTCAGTTTCACTTCTGTCCGTCCGTGCGTCCGTCCGTCCCACAGGTGTGCGTCCACTCGCCCTTTTTGTGTGACATGTCGAAAGCTCTCGATGGCGAAACGGAGCGCGCCGGGGCCGGATGCTTTACGTGGACCGGGTGGGCTTGTTTGCGGAGTTCATGGGGATCAAAAAGAGGGGAGCTAGCGGCGGTTACGCTGACACGCTAGCCCCGGCACGACAGGTGCACCGCGGCGTCGAGATTTGAGACGTTAGCCTCGGCGAAACGGACCCGGAAATCGGCTTTTTCAGCTTTTTACGACGGCAAAATATAAACTACATAAACCGCCAAGGTAAGAACCCGGAAGTGGTTGTTTATTTTTTTTTGCGGAGGGTTTGTACTTTTTTGTATTTGTTGTGCTTTAGCTTATCTCTGTGCCACCAAACTCAGCCAGAGGGAGATTAGTGTAGCAGCCGTTGGTCGGTTAGCTAGTCGTTGGTTCCCCCCTTAAAAACAGTTTAGTTTCCTAGAATGTCACTAGAACAACTGCTGGGTTAATCCCCGGGGTACCTTTTTAAATGGCCTGCGTGGCAGGTGGACGGCTGGAAGCCAAAGTAAACCACACAGAGCCGGTTTTTAAGGGTTATCTTCGGGTCAGAACCTTTGAGCCCAGCGGAGACTGTTTTCAACCAAACAACGGGAACAACATCATAGAGCCCCATAAGTCAGAGCCAGAATGTGTATAATGGCTCTCATATTGTTTCTTCCATTTGTATTTATACTTTTTTAGGCTAAAAAGGGAGAAGGGAGTGTCACACTTTCGTTATGTCATACAGATAAGGGCAAATATCACACCATAGATTGTGTAATTTTAAACTAATTTGAAATTGAACTGATCTTACGAGAGAAACTTGCTTAGTTCTCCTTCTATGAAGCACAATTCAGATTCAGTAAGTTATTATTCTTTTACATTTTTTAATATAAATGGATGAATAATAAAAGTTTCTACTTCTGTCTTTAATTTCACTGGTTGATCTTTTTGAGGGGTTTTGTGCTGGGAAAGTCTGACACCGTGAATGGATTAAGCGAAATGCAGTTGTGTTTGTGTTTTATGTGTGTTTGTGTGAATCTTATAAACTCATTTTAAAATTTGGAACGTGCGCATAAAGAGAAAAATGTGTGCTGACATTTCTGTTCTTTCTATGAAACAATAAAACTGTGTCCATTGCTAAGTTACTTATTAAGACCCAATTTAGCTTCTCTTCCATATCTGCTGAGAAGTTGACTGTTTTATTTATTTATTTTTCTTGACTGAAAGGAAGATTTTGACTGGTTTGAGCATTTTTAGTGAGCTTTTAGTGAAAAATGTTAATCAAAATGCCTAATTGCAATTGTTTAAAACTCACAAATGCAGCTTAGTTTGAAGTCTGACAGATAGAGGTTAGGACAGAGTTAAATAAGCAGGCATTGATAAGGTAACCGTGTCATTTTTCTTCAGTTTCTGGACGCCTCTGCCTCACCTCCCAGGGCTCAGAGCCTAAAACGGCGACATGGCCTCGGCCCAGTCGGAACAGTCCAGCGTCCTCCAGGAGGAGCTCACCTGTCCCGTGTGCCTGGACTTGTACCGAGACCCCCACCTGCTGCCCTGCGGGCACAACTTCTGCAAGACCTGCCTGGACCGCCTGAAGCGGCAGGCGGAGCGAGGCCGCTTCCGCTGCCCAGAGTGCCGCGAGAGCCACCGCTGCGGCGCCAGCTTCCAGAAGAACTTCAAGCTGGCCAACATAGCCGACGACTACCGGCACCGGCGCAGGGCCACCTCCGCCGCCGGCGCCGCCGCCGCTTTGAAGTCCCGGGAGCTGCTCTCCGCCTCGCTGGCGGCGCCCCCGGCCAAGAGCGCCCTGGCCGTGCCGTGCGACTACTGCCCGCCGGCGGGCGCCGAGGCCCCGGCCTGCGGCACCTCCGGGGACGGACCCCCCGTTTCTCAGGAGGGCGACGACAGGCAGGAGGCCGCCGCCTGCGCGCCCATGCTCGCAGTCAAGACCTGCCTGAAGTGCGAGGTGTCCATGTGCCAGGAGCACGTGAAGCCGCACCTGGAGCTGCCGGCGTTCCGCGAGCACCCTCTGACCGAGCCCATGAACGACTTCTGGAAGAGGAAGTGCCCCGACCACGATGAGATCTACAGGTTGGGGGCTTTTTGTTTTCCCCTATCATGGTGCCACTGACTCTTTGCTTTTGTTCCACTGATGTTTAAACCAAGATCCCCCGCTAATCCCCACAAAAGGGACCGCTTCCTTTTCTGATCGTTTAAAAATCTCTGCTGTTTGGGATTTCAGAGGTTTTCTGGGCTGAATATTTGGTCATTTTGGTGATTAAACTTGGACAGCTTGGCTGTTCCGGACGGAGGCGCTTTTGTTTCAATAGCCAAGTTCTAGGAAGAGTTCAATTGTTGTCTAAATCTGAAGCTATAGTTTGTATATGAAGATTTCTCTGGTGATTTCAAACATTTAGAAAAAAAAACCTAATAGTTTCCTGTAACCGATGGTGTGTGAGACTTGCTTTCGTGTGTTCCTCAGATACTACTGCATGGATGACAAGATGTGTGTGTGCAATGCCTGCACCATAGAGGGAGGACACTCGGGACACACAATCAAGACCCTGAAGAACACAATGAAAGATCTGAAGGTAGCGTTCCCGTCAGCTTTTAGGCGCTCCTCCTGGTTTAGGTCGTCTTGGTTTCGGATTTTTACAGCTTGTCGCGATTCAATGGTGTATCAGAAAAAGTTCTGAGATGCATCTGGAATCCTAAAGAATGAACTCTCAGGACTGTTTGTGTGTGTTTGTCTTTGTGTGAATGAATGAAGAGAGTCACGTGACTTTTCCGAGCCTCTGTGTGTGTGTGTGTGCGTGTATGTGTGTGTGTGTTGAATCCACTTCCTGTTCTTTTGTTCTCCTGAACAGAGTGCAGCATTGAGATGCTTCTGGCTCACTGCTGCAGGCTCCACGTCCGGCTGAATGTTTCATTCAAAAGTGACCCAAAACCAGCTTATGGGGCTGAATTTAGAAAGGCGTACTCTTCCAGATAAGGTGTTAGCAGCACCTCCATTAACGCTGGGATTTGGCGGGATTTCACACTGATGACAGATTGACATCCCTGGAAGAGTCCTTAATATATTTATGTAATAGATTAATACACAGATTGTGTCACGCTGTTATTTAAAAACAGATAAAAGCAGGGGGCATCCCACCCTTGCGCAATCTCAGCGTTTGTTTTCAGAACTAGAGAATCAGCCAAAGACCCGGGGCTGTGCGGTCGTGCTCCACAGGCTCTAACCCTTTCACCTCACAGCTGGTGCCGAGACACTCTGAGCCTCCACCTAAGCCATTTCTCATGATCCGCCTGTCGGTGCTCTCCAGGGCACGCTGGACAAGCAGCTGTACAGGGTGGAGAGGAAGTACAGCCTGGCTGAGAAGAAGCTCCAGGAGCAGAAGGAGAAGGAGAGGCAGAACAAGGTAAAGATGGCACACCCAGCGAGTCGGATCCCACCAGTGGGAGCAGCTTTTCGCTGGTCTCTCGTGATGCTGTCAGTTTGAAAACCTCTGCTGGTGTTCTGTTGATCGACTTTTCGCTCCCAAACGCGACTCTGATGACACACGCGGTCATAAAAGGCTAAAGAGTGAGTTATATAAAAAACCTGAGTTTCAGCCTGAATAGTCCTAAAGCCTCAAAGGGCTGATTGGAGCGTGTGACATGTCTCCATTCATTCTGTTTTCCTCGTTTTCCTCCTGCTCAAATACAAACCGGTCTGCTCTGTGACTTCGGGATTTTCAGCACCATGGACAGCAGCCTGAAGATGGCGTTGGCATTTTTTCTTCCAAGAGGCTCATCATATATTTATTTAATCCTTTTTTTTGTCACCATAAATTATACAAAATAACCTGCAAATGAATTACTAATGAATAAAACACATTATGTCAAATGATTGTTGTGTATGTGGCTGTAGGAGTAGCGTTTTGCACAATTTTGAAGTACAGAGTCATATACCCATCTCTGATTTGATGTGTAATGCTGCTAAAGCTCCAACTATGGACAGTAACTGTCAGACTCACAGAGCAGAAGAACAGTAACGCTTCGAGCTCATCTGTAGCTAAACTTTGTAGAGCCTCGGCCTTGGTGCTATAGATGCTGCGGTAACGCGTCCAAACCGGCACCAAGCATACATTTCTGACCTCTAAAACCAGTTTGTCTCACCCCATCAGAAGTTCATGGACGACTCCGAGCAGTGCCTGACCCGGCTGGGCGAGGAGATGAAGGCCAAGGTGCTCCGCTTCATCGGCCGGCTGCGCGAGTGCACGCGCACGCAGTGCGACACCAACGGGCCGGCCATCCAGAAGAACATCTCCAGGATCAGCCAGGACCAGGCCCGTCTCCAGGAGGTGCGCTGTGGCCTTGAAAGCCTCATGCAGGAGAACGACCCCTTCCGATTCATCCAGGTGAGTGAGCCCTGTTCAACACGAGGACGTAACGGAAGAGAAACGGCGTTCGCTGTGGACCCGTTGTCCTTTGATTCTTTTTTACGTGTGTTTTAAATGCTGTTTGTCCTCTTTTTCAGGCTTACAAGACAGCAGGAAAACAGTAAGTGCCGTTTTCATCATCATACCTCCTTATTGATTCATTCATTTAGATGTTTCCGGTTTAAGAGCAGAGGTTGGATTATTTTTTTTTCTTTTACTATTTAAAAAGTAAAAAAAAAAAAGATGAATTTTTTAAAACAATAAAATTAGGGTTTTTTCAAATTAGGCCCGAAAGATTTTGTCCTGACACGTCACTATGTTTTTGTCATTAGTCCCACATACAGCCAACGGATTATATAATTTTAATTTTATACATTAAAACCTGCCTCTGATTCACACTTGTCAAACCCCGCAGGAACTATTGGAATCTTAACAGAACTGTATGTTTTGGGTTACATGTTATAATCCTCACATTTCAGAAAGCCGTCGTACAAACAAAAGCTGCTAAAATCAGCACATTGGAAGCCCAGATCTTTGTGCCGTGCCTCTCCTTCCAGGTGCCGCAGGCAGCTGAGGAAAAACATGTTTTACCCCGAATACGTCGACATGGAGACGGAGGTCCTCGGAGTGATGATGGAGGAGGAGATGAGAAAATTCCTCGATGAAGAGCTGCCGTGCCACATAGTGGCGGCCATCAACTCTCTGTGTATGAGCCCCTCCTCAGACCGCCGGCTCCAGCTGGTTTCCCCAGAGAGGACGAGGCCGCCAACACAAACCTGACCGCCTTGAATTTCTCTCCGGCCTTTCAGGTCACCTGTCGGATCCCGAGGAAGAGGAGGAGGAGCAGGAGGATAACGAGGAAGAGGCCGTGGAGGAGGAGGAGGACGACGACGACGAAGACGACCTGGACGACAGCAGCGAGGAGGAAGTGAGGAGTGAGGGGGAGGAGGAAGAGGAGGAGGACGACGAAGAGGACGACATACACGACCGGAGCGAGGCGGGCGACGACCTTTACAGCCCGGGCGAGGAAGACGACGAAGAAGAGGAGGATGAGGACGGGGACGGGGAGGATGAAGACGAGGAGGAGAGAGGCGTTTAACCGAGGAACGCATTCAGGAGGCATTCGGATGCCGTGCGCGGATGTGCAGATGCTTTCACACTCGCCGGCGTCTCGCCATCTGAATGTTCCGAACTCCAGCAGCAGCCAGGTGTTTTGCCCCGACCCAGCCGGAGCCGGAGAATCTCATGCTAAACCCGTGATGCTAAACATAAATCAGGTGCTCCATGTTAAATATCTGCTGTAGACAAGTGCGCGCACACCGGAATTTGAATGTACCTCGGCAGAATCCGGCCGGAGACGCCAGCAGGGGAAAAACTGTTGCACGTCTGCGGTGCCAGGTTTTCTACCACTTTGATAAAAAAAAAGCTATTTTACAAGATGCCTAAACAGTGTCAGTTGTTTTGGAGGACTCACACACATTTGCACAAACTCTCAGTCTAACTGGTGCAGATAGAAGTCCATCACACGCGCTGCTTTAGAAAGGACTCCTTATGAATTAGCCGCTTGTGACTCAAAGTTTTCCATTTCCACAGTGAGCCTTTTATTTACTGCTTTTGTCACGATATTTGTCAGCATGTGTGACCTGAAACAAGCTTAAGCGACAAATGGATACGGATCGACTTGAAGAAGTCCCGTCCTTTAGTTGAACACGGCAAGCCAAAGATGAAGTGTTTGTGTGGATGGATCGTCTGCTTTGCATGCTGTTTAGATAGATGGAAAGAGAGAAGTTTACTGAATGATTTTGCTCTTCATAGTTTTGCTTTAAAAGCAGTAAATGCGTTGCTAAAAAAAAGAGTTTAATTTCAATGCACATTCATTCATTTATATTTATGGATATCGGTTTCGGATGGAAATTCAATTTTGCACACAAATGTTATGTTTGGCCTAGAATTTTGAATGTCAGAAACTGATTTTCATTTTGATATGTTTAACTTTATGAGGGGCCAAAATGACTAATGAATGGTTAAGTATTATTAATAAAGCCTGTTGAATGCAAATCAGTTAAATAAAACTTGTGGCTTTTGACTTTGTTCGATTTTTGTAGAATTTGAGGTTGTTAACCTAAAAATAACAAGACTTTAATAAAGCTTTTACTGTTTACGTTTTTAGTTGAATTAATTTACTGAAGCGTTATAATTTACGCTGTTAAATCTCCTTTTTCTTTTTCTTTTTTCTTACAAAGAACTGAAAAAGGTAGAGAGCATCCGGAACGTTTGCTCGTGTACACGATGCCGACGGGCATAATTGTCAACGTTCCCGTTTCCTGCTTTCACTTCCGGTCGCAACAAGCTCACGCTCTGCGTGTGAAATTGACTGTTTCTCACTTCGGACATTTAAATAGTAAAACATTTTAGTTTAAGGTCAGGTTGTGTGCAGTTCTGGGTAAGTTCTGGTTCAGCGCAGCCGAGTCATGAACCCCGTCTTCCGGAAGGTAAGCCCCGCTAGCTGGACGTTACCTCACAGAGGTCACAGTAGCAGAAGATTCAGAAACATGTACGAAAAAGATGAAAGCTAGTCCTACTTTTTTCTTCCCGTCCAGCTGCAGGTTTCTGTCTCCCAACATGCTCTCATGCTGAATAGAAGCCTTCCAATATGCAGGTAATTAAAAAAAATGATTTATTTGACTCCAAATTGTGGTTTGAAGCGTGTATTGACAGCAATAATACGTTAATTACCATCACGTATACCTGCTGAGATCTGGGGAAATTATTTAGGAAGCCCACCGATCTATCCGGTGAGAGGAGAGGGAGGTACTACAGACGTGTGTGTGTGTGTTCCTCTTCACTAGAATGCAAAGAGCACATCTACTTCTGGTGGGAGTTTGGGTTCCTCAGTAAAAATGGAAACAAGCAGGAGAATGTGTGGACTGTCTCAGCCACTGTCTGACGGTGCCCCAATGTCTGAAAATACGAGGAAGTATGCATACTTCCTTTCCTAAAAGGGTGCGACGCCAACCGCCTGCGCCATGATTTTGATTGATTTAACCGAAGGAGGTTTGTTCATGCAGAGGCTTCCTCAGCTTTGCCTCAAAACACAGAAAGTTCCAGGACGACGAACATAACCCCGTTGTTGAGGATAAAAAACTCCACACCTCCACCTGACCTGAGACTTGACTATAGATCTGTCAGATCTCAGAAAACCTCACGATTCAGAAAGGATGCAGGTAACAGTCAAAAAAGATGCAATTAAAGCTCCATATTCTCTTCTGATCTCTCCCCCTTGCAGGTCCACGCCGTCCATCCGGCACCCCGTGTGGTGTAAGTAGCCAAGTCCTGCTATGGGGGGAAGCGTTTCTCCTTTGGGGCGACTGTGTAAGACTGAGTCGGATGTTGTTTTTCTTCCAGGCGCGGCGTCCGCTAACGACCGACTATACAGAAGCATGCCGACCCACGGGATTGGCCGGTGGAGGAATTTCTTACCCAAGCAGGCGGTGAGTCTGTGAACCACGACTCAAACTCCGATGTAAAATACCCACACATTGTGACAAATCACATCTAATTAAGACCCTTCGTGGGCATCAGCGACTTTTTGTTCCTTACAGCACGAGGCATGCGCCCAGTCAGGTCCCAAAGCTGCCCTCCTATTTACAAACAACCCAAGAGCAGAGTAGGTTCAAAATGGGCGTCTTTTGTGTATTATAGAATATTAAATACAGTCTGCATAACATAACAAATTGTGCTTTAACTTAAACAAAAAAGATTTACCCTGTAATATAATGATATACCTACTTTTGTAGTAAATCTCCAGGCAATTTGTTTATGCAGCGCCTTTATTTTTGTAAAAGTAGAAAGAAATGAGGGGAATAAGCCTTTGTTATTTTTTGTTCTTTTCCACTTACTGAACCAGTGATAAGAGTTCTGTTGTCAAGAGCATAAAAAGGCTTTTAAAAAGATATATATGTATATTTTTTTTAGAAAAGGCCTCATGTCCCACTTCCTGATGCTAGCCTCGTCCCAAAGCCGCTTTTAACCGATGAGACTTGCTCCCCTCCAGATGCTTCTTGGATTTAGTTTCCGTCCCTTTTTTTTTTTTTCCTGTTTCAGCCAAAGAAAAAGAAGGACAAGCAGCAGATGAAGCAGATCGTGGCGGCGACCGGCACGGCGCACGGCACCCTGAACGTGGCGGTGTCTGGCTACGACATGACGGTGGTGGAGCACTACTCGCAGTTCATCCACAACCTCTGCAACCGGCTGGGCGTCAAAGTGGCAGAAAGGCGAGTTCCCCCATGTCCCGTTCCGAGGCGTCCGTCAGCGCCCCCTCCCCCCCCCGCTCGCCCCCATGACGGCCGCCGTGTTTTGTCCCCCGCCTGCCTCACGCCTGTCGGCCTTTTCTTTCTCCACGCACAGCTACGCGCTGCCCACTGAAGCCACGGAGGTGCTGCTGGTCCAGGAGCAGGGCGCCAAGACCTACGTGGACGCCGTCCTGAAGACCCACCGGCGGGTGGTCCAGGTGAAGCCCCGCCCCCCGCCGCCGCTAGAGCGCGAAGCCTCCGGGCCCGTGCCGAGCGCCGGCCGCTCAGTGCTGCCCTCTCTGTGTGTCCAGGTCAGCAGCCTGGATTCCACCCTGTGTCCCGTCTTCATGGACGTGGTTCTGAAGAATCAGCCGGAGGGCGTCCAGCTCTCTGTAAAGGAGGTGAGTCTCGTCCAGGGGCGGGAAACCACAGAGGTCGTTGGGGTTTTTTTTTCTATCAAGGGGGATGTCTTTTAGATGGATTTTAAAAAAAAGGTTCTGACCATGAGAGAGCAAAATGTAGCAAATTCTGCCTAAAATGTAATCTAAAGTATCATCTGATAAGTCTTGTCAGTATTTTTTGCAACAATGGGGTTTAAATGGGGGGAAGAAAAGACAAAAACTGTTGGATTCTGTCTTTAATTGGCATCAGCATTAGATTTGGGTTCGTTTAAACTACAAGTTATCACTAGATGTTGCAGATATTTAACACAGATGCAATTTGAATAGTTTGATATAGGAGTTGAATTAAATGTTGGCTACAGCTCCCCTAAAGAGACGTCGCTCTCCAGTAAGGACCTTTTATTATAAGCTCTACACGTTTCCCTTTTGGATTTCTGTTGGTTTAATTGGTATATTCTCTCTCTCTTTTTACTAAGAGGAATCTCCCCACGTTTTAGTCTGAAACACTGTTAACTGGGCACACAGACGGTCTTAATTTACTTAGTTATTTAATTATTTGTGCTAGGAAAAGTCTGATACTTTACAGTGAAGAAAAAGAGAAGTATTCAATCTCTCCGTTTGGTGTTTAATTCATAGCTGAAGTCTTCCACCCACTCATATCCTTTTTTTTGGGTACTTGGCAATGAGTCTCAGTGGTAGAAAAGTTGAATCCGATCTGTAAACCCTCCAGCCGCCCAATAAGCTGCGTCTGATGGTTCTAAAACCGTCTCTTTTTTCCTCTTCTCAGCACACGGAGGCAGATTACCAAGCCCGCTTCAAGGCACGCCCCGAACTGGAAGGCCTCATCGCCCAGATGAACCAATAGGACGCTCGCAGATTTTGGCTTTCTGGACCTCCACCACTGGATTTGTAACACATCTTCAGCAAACGGCGGCCACCTGAATTTATGGATTTCTCATCACTGTCCTGCAAAACGCTGAGAAACTAATGAGATTTTTCTGAGGTTTGAGGTCATGCTCATTTACCGGTTCTGAAATGTATTCAGTCTGTCCAACAAAAAAAGGCCTAAATGATATGATTATGTTCTGTTATCTGACATATAAACTCAGCTGGTTCAAGCCTATTTATTATCAAAAGTTGGATCAGCCACTTATTTGTTGAGGTGTTAAATATTCATAATATGAATGTATAATAATGTCATATAGGCCAAAGTAATTAAGAGTCGACTCCAAACTCTGTACTGCCGCTAGGCGCATAGGCACAAACAACAGTCAGGACCCGTCCGTGCAGCCCACAGTTCTGCAAACTATTTAACCCAGGTTAAATAGTTTAAAAAAAGAAGTCAGACTTTTTTTTTGAGTCCCATTACTAATCTGACCTTCTCATCCCCACGAACTTATCGTCTCCCCTTGGGTTTTGACACCAGGTAAAGATGGGAGATTATTACCTATTTGTTTGCGCACGTTGCTTACTCTCAGTTTAAAGCGCCACAGTCTGTACTGCTTGACCAAATTCGACAGGACAGACGACCAGCGGCGCCACGTTCCTCCCACTGTCCGGGAGACATGGGTTGAAGTATGGGAACAGCGGCTCGGTAAATCTACAACCGCCGTAAGTGTAAATGTGAGTCTTGGCCTCTGCGTCGTAGAAGGACACGGATCCCTCCTCGTAGTCGAGGAATATGCCAACTTTTTGGGGTAGCCGATGCAGGTTGAGGGTGACAGAGGGTCCGGCGCAGGCGAGCAGACCGCCACCCTTACGTCGGCAGATGGCCCAGTAACCGTTAGCTGGGCGGACCGTGATGGAGCCCTTCCTGTTGATGGACTCCCTGGCCACACCAAGGTCCCAGTCCGTCTTGTCCCCAACCTACAAGAGAGTTGACAACCAGCTGCTTTTAAAATCCAATAATACCGGTTTTGTCTACCTTTTTTCTAGTAAAGGTTTATAGATGCAAAGCTACCTGAGCCAGTAAAACAAGAAAAAAAAAGAGCTAGAAACAGGAAGAGCATTTTTTTCTTACAATGTCCCAAATCACCAGAAACTGTTCATTCAAAGCATGTATTTAAAGAAATATTCAAAAGTACAGACTCAATGAAAGAATTCACAAAATGCCCTGCTTCTGGAAGGGAATGCTGGACTTTGATGACATATGGTTCATAAACTGTTTTCAGCTAATATCTGCTGGCCTAAGTAGTGACTCATTCTCATGATTTCAGCCTTTGTTAATGCCGTGGGGACTCATACCTGAACCACCCAATAGCACCTCCCAGAGGAGAACCTTTGTTTTCCCAGAACAGCGACGCAGGTGTCAAACCTCCGGGTGTCGGGAGGAAGAGGAGGCCTCCTCTGCTGGGCGCCCACGCTCACCTGTGGACCACCATAAATGTATTGGTTGAGAACAGCTAATGGCTGAAGGCAAAACACGGCAAAGTTCATGGTCGGGGAACATCCAGTCGCACCTTTTTACCGTCTGGGGATAGAACCAGCCAACCTGCAGCGGTTGCTGGATCCAGAGTCACGTCCACTGGAGATGTGAAACGGGGAAAAAAGGAGGGGAGGGAATTTTAGAGATCATCACCCGAGCGTGACGTGGGATGAACGATGACAAAACTCCTCTTCAAATTGATTGTGTGCAGTATGCTGTCAAGTTCATTCTCATACCTGCATATTTACTTATTTTGTTCACGTCTGCAGAGAAACAGAGAAGAAAAAAAATTCATTGAGTTCATTTCTTGAATCATTGAGAAACTATGTCGGTATGTGTTTCAACAAGGAGGAAGAAAATCTTTTGTTTTACACGTTATCAGGACTTTGTATGTGGGGATTCCAGTTCTGCAAGACAAGGAGAAATCTATTGCTTGTACATCACTGACCTTCTGTGGACAGTTTCTGTTCAAGTTCTTTGCAGATGTCCACCAGCTTGGAGAAAGCTCCCCTCACGGTCCCAATGCAAATGTCCGAGTGAACTCTGACCTCAGACCAGTCATTGGTGGACAGCGGAGCACTCAAACACGGAAAGCTCTAAAACATGGCGCATCGACACAAATGAATTATTTAATGGAGGGAAAGTTACATCTGGGACTCTGAGAGGCTCTCTGCTTTTGTGTTCACGTGTCAGACAGGACGCCACCAGATTCAGCGAGGGCATTTGTCTGGAATGAACTGACCTCGGAGTTAGCCAATTGTAAAACAGCCGTTGTCTCTACTGTCACAAACGGAGGATTCCCACCTGCAGGAGATGAAGAGGGTCCTTGGTGTCCTCCAAGTGTTGCAGCTCGCTGTATCTCCGCTGGAGTTCACTGGTCTCCTCCTCCAGCTCGCAGAGGAGCTCCTCCGCTCTCCTCTCTTCTGCCTCGTGCTTCTCTTCTATCTCCCCAATGAGCAATGCCTGGTATCTCTCGAAGGCGGTTATCACCATTGTGGCGGCCTGCACGCTTGTCTGTATCTCCTGTTCTTTATTTTTCTGCAAATATGCATACCTTGAAATCAACTAAGCAAAAACTCCAAACAGGAACCAGACATAACATCTGAAACATGGCCATCCCGGGGATCGATCGATCTGCTGGCCCTCAGGTCAGAGGACGACTAACATATTGCACCTAACTTTTCGCTCAATGGGTCTCTCGTGCTTCACGGGTGAAGAAAAGAAAGAACAAGCCTTACCCTCCCCAGTTCCAGTGAGCGCTGGATCTCGTCAGTCTTTCTCAGTCGGTCCTGGATCATCTGTTGAATCTCCGCTTGGGTCGTCTTCATCTTTCCCTGAGGAGGTTCAAAGATAAGCATGCATCTCAGTGGACACAGCTGGATAAACACAAGTATAAGGTTCAGCTAAAAGAGAGGGTGGGTGATTTAGTGTCTCAAATCGCTTTGATTTTTCTCCATCCATCCATCCATCCATTCATCCAATTACGTTACTGCTTATTCCCAATTGGGGTCGCAGGGAGAACTGGAGCCTATCCCAGTGGTCAATGACACCCAGGACGGTCCGCCAGTCCATCGCAGGGTCATACAGAGACACACAAGGAAAAACAACCACGCACACTCACTCCTAAGGGCAATTTGGAATGTCAAATCAACCCAAGATGCAGGTTTTTGGATGGTGGGAGGGAGCTGGATAAAACCCAAAGAGAACCCACACAGACACAGGGAGAACATGGAAACTCCACACAGAAAGGTCCTGTTCCCCCGGAACTAGAACCCAAAACCCTCTTGCTGTGAGGCGATGGTGCTAACCACCACACTACCACGCCGCCCATTTTGATTTAGTGTTTTCAAAAAGAAGAGCTCCCCACCTTGATCCTCCTGCTCTCTTTCTCTATGGGGACGACCTGGTGGTGCTTATGGTCCGTCTCGGTGCACCTGGCGCAGACGGGTGTTTGCTCCCTCTTGCAGAACATGTCCAGGGGCTTGTTGTGGTTCCGGCAGAGGTGACTGGCGGCGAAGGTGGCCGGATCCGTCAGCCTGTGCTTGGTCATCACCGGATCCCTCAGGTGCGGGGTCAGGTGGACCTCACAATAGGAGGCCTGGCAGACGAGGCACGACTTCACCGCTGTCGCTCTGTGGTCGCGGCAGACATCGCAAGGGATTTCTTCGGATTTCGAGGATTGCCTCGACGTCTGCCTCTTTGCTGGCACTGGCCTGTTGGCCGATCTTTCTGTCAGAGATCTTGCAGTTATATAGCAGGGGGGGGAAAAAAAAGAAGAACATGTTGGTTTTTAGTTGAGGCTGATTAGAGATACATTCCATCTAAATGTACATGGATTTAGATCCATGTACTTTCAAGATGACTACTCAAGGCTCTTAATCTATATGTAATTCATCATTAACACACCAGATGCTTGGGGTTTCAGAGCCTTGCCCTAGGCCTCTTCGACATGTAGCCTAGAGGAACATGGAGTTGAACCACTGACCCTCCAATCATTGGGCACCTTCCCTGAGCCTCAGCCGCCATCGCTACTCACCTTTTGAATTTCTCAGTGATGTCTTTCAATCCCACGTTGATCCTGAGTTCTGGGCGTCTCAGGAATGTCTCTTTGCACAGCGGACAATCCGGCTGAGGTTTGATGTCCCATAAGTGTTTGATGCATCCCAGGCAGTAGTTGTGGCCACATGGGATGGAGACCGGGTCGGTGAAGCTTTCCAGACAGATGACGCACAGAAATTGCTCCTCCGACAATATGGAGGCCATATTTCTGCCCAAAGAATTACACCACATGACACTCTATCTGTGAGAAGCAGCTCAGATTTTCACTGTGGCTAAAAACAGCCGTTCAGGCCATGCTGCGACCAGTTGGTCTGCAGCCATACGATCGAAATACTCCCACTTGTGCACTATTTTTACACAGTGTTTCAACTTTATCCTCTTACTTTTACAAACTTTACGATCTCTCATATTCTTTTAACTGTAGGCTAATAATAAAGTTTATGTTAGATAACTTGTCCTGTAAATTTAGCCGACTTAATACTGATGGCAAATCAGACAAAGCGATGAGGAAATATTGGAAACCTGTGAAACAGGACTGGGTTCACATGAATACAACCATCCCTCAGGTGTAGCTCCAGGGTATAGGTCAACACCAAGTATTTAGACGTTTCCATTCACGAACTGAGCAGTGCTGCTCTGACATAATATTGTCAGCGTCAGTTTAAGTTGAAATAAACCTTTTTTTTTCTGTTTTTAAATCTGATTGGTAAAAGACAACCTCAAAAATTCACCCCAAAAAATTGTTACCACTGTTTCCTCCTCATGATCTTTTAGAAAAAACATCGTCTGTATCATTGGCGTTAAATGCAAAGTCAGTATTGTCTCAATATAAGAGAGGTTAATATTTTTCACATATGTTCTCACTCTGGAAATTTTCTATTAAATTTAGAATGTCTTACCTGTGTGGAGTCACGGATACTCCTTACTTGTGTTGAACGCAGCTCAAGACAAACTTCCTCTCCCAGGTGGTAAGTGTTAAAAGTTCCCTCCCACAATGGAATGTGCAAAAGTTCCAAACAGGTAAGTCTGGCTCTGAGTCTCAGCTATTTTTACACACCCCCTCAAATTTACAGTAATTTCCTTGTTCCTCCCAGTGCAAACAACAGGCCACTGCTTCTGCTCTTTACCAGTGTCAGTGTTATTCATCTGTCTGTGATGTAGAGCTGAGACCAATAACTACAATCTCTGGACGTTGGCCATCTTATTTTCTGAAACTTAGCGTCAGTGTTGGTACTTTTGATAAGTCAGTCTCTTTCTCTTTCTGTCTGTTTGAGAACAATTACAATTTAAGCTGAATACCTACATAACAAGAGGGGCACAACATCTCAAACCTTCAGATGTTTCACAGCAGTTTAGGCAAATGCATCTGGATATGTTGGGCTAACAGAGAATTGTGTAATTTTTTTAGTATTACAACACATTCTTTTTTAAA
Organism: Menidia menidia; assembly: GCA_907169785.1. NCBI lineage: Eukaryota > Metazoa > Chordata > Actinopteri > Atheriniformes > Atherinopsidae > Menidia > Menidia menidia. The sequence goes on along the minus strand of CAJRST010014446.1, from coordinate 10,813,622 downwards.
TTCCCACACTGTTTGCGACTCGATGTGATCGCAAACACATGTTCTGTTCTTCACTTTGCTGGCCTTTCGCTCTGACAGGAATGCCTTTTTTTCCCATTTTTCATCTAACACTTCATCAGTGGAGGTTATCTCATGAATCAAGGGCTAAACTGTGAAAACACAGTCAAATCTGTCAAAGACAGTAAAAGAACAGACTATGTACAGCACAGTTGGAACACATTTGGAAGAAAATTGGAAGAAAAAAAAAGACATAGATCAGGGTAATGAAATCTTCCTCGTCCTTTTGAAGGGTTGTTGGATTTCTTAAGTTCGTATTACCTTGGCACATACAAAAACACCGGGCAAATGTATGACGTACGCTGTTTGTCATCTGATTTCATGTTCGCTTTGTTTTTTTAGTTAGCTTCATAATGTCTTGCTTCAGTTCTGTTTTGTGGTTTCACATTCTCAAACACAGTTTCTGTTCTGGTAACCAGCTCCATTCTGATCCTCGGCTCCCACCTCTCAGTAATCAGTAAGCCGCAGTGTTTAAGCTCTATGTTTTCTCTTACAGCTTGTTGGGTCCTTGTTTTTCCAGTTTAATTTGATTGATTTCCACCAGAAAACAAATTGAAATGCAAAAAGATTTTTAGGATCAACGTTTGCCATCACCTCAAGGGTCCAAAGTTAAACTGAAACCAGATGTTTTGTTAAGAGTGATAATCTGTCAGTTTGCGAATTCATGAAATCAGTCTTTTTTTTCTGGACAGATAATCATGCAGCCCTCAGTGAATTTGAGCTGCAGAAATATTTATTTTGCTTTAGCTCCATCTGCAGGTCAAAGTTGGTTTCTTCATCAAATCTCTTCTTAGTTTCTGTCTGACGCTGCTTGAAGACCATTGACCTCATGAGGAGATGCAGCTGTTCATCAAAAAGATGCATTCTAGTCTTGTTTTTGTGAAGAGGTCATTTTGATGTGAATTCCCAGCAAAAAAAAAACGAAACCCTGAGTTGTTGACCATTTATTGGCTGACTTGGTAATACTCATACAAAAGACACCGTGCAAATGTATGACGTACACTGTTTGATTTTAATAAGAGCCATCAGAATGATAGTTTTCTGGGTCAATACAAGCTTCGTCGAAATAAATACTGTTTTCATTTCATGAGCAGCTGAAATTGGTTCAGCAACACAAAAATTTATACAAGGAGCATTGAATATCTGTTTAACCAAACAGAAACCCCACTCGGAATCCTTAAAAAAACATCGATTTAACACTCAATTAGACTTATTATTCTCATGAGGATTTAGCTTCAGTCTGACCAGACTTCCTAATTCCTCAACGAGCTGAGATGGGATGCGTCAGAAGATTCAAAACGAAGGGATATGTCCATCACATAGCAACTTCTAGGCTGATCCATCTGACTTCAAGGTTCCTAAATGATCGCCCCGGGGATGTTTTTTTACTGTATAAAAAAAGACAGTGACCCCCACGACCATTGCGACACCGAGCCCAACTTTCACCCGCTCTTTTGCCAGGAATTTGAGTAGATACTTAAACACGCTGAGGATGGGCCGCTGCCACGTCTGCCGGTTTCTTTTCAGCATGTCGGGGGTGTAGCGGCCTCCGTTCTTCTCGGCCACCATCTTCTGGACCGTGTGGAGCAGCTTGGACACCTGCGCCTGGTTGTTCCTGTACTGGCCCTGCCGGCCGTTGTCCCAGTGCTTGTTGTCGACCACGTGGCACCGGCCGCCGCACCTCTCCACCACCTCTCTCAGGCGCCGGTTTCCCGCGAGGAAGGCCTCGATCGTCATATCTTCGGACAGCTGGTCTCCGTGGGTGAAGACCACCGTGGCGTGGTCGAACACCTCGTCGGAGAAGCACTCGGCTATCTGCCCGACGACGGCCGACTCCTGCTCGGTGAACTTGTCCACCTTGAGGACGATGATGAAGGCGTGGGGCCCCGGAGGCCCCGAGGTGACGCACTTCTCTATCTCCCGCCGCAGCTCCCGCTCGGACCTCCCCGGGGAGAAGAAACCCGGCGTGTCGACCAGAGCGACGCTTCGGCCACCGACCGTCCCGGACTCCACCTGACAAGAACCTGCGTACGCCGCGGAAAAATGCCGGACACCGAACGCCTCCCTCCCTAACACGGTATTACCCAGGCTGCTCTTCCCTGATCCCGTTTTCCCGAGCAGGACAATCCTCAGTGTGTTTGACGCTAGATGGAGAAAAAAAACAGCCACCATCAGTCACGCTTTCCTTTTCTGACATGAAACCATCACAGTATCAAAAAAATATTTTGCTCAATGTTAATATTCATAATCCTATACATAATAAGGGTGGCTGTTCACCAAACTGCAAGATATTACTACATTTGAATTTAGTCTACTTCTAAATAAGTAGACAAATTGGCATTTTACAATCTTTTCAATCATTTTAGAATGTTTTCAGAAGAAACTGCTGGGAAAGTTAAGACAAGAAAACTTTCCCCAACATAGATAATTAAAAGTAACTAAGGACATGACAGCTGATAAACCTGAAAAAAAATTACTTTCCCAATTTAGATTTTCTTTTTACTTCTGACTTTACTCTCGGCTTGTTCCATATTTACCTCGAATCAGCCATTTTTATAAGTTAGATAGGTTCAAATGTTGCATTGCACACAAAAAATAAGAAAAGCCATGCTTAATACAGTTATTTAGAAATTAAAAACAAACTTAATGGCAGGCAGAGATCAAGACTATGCAACATTTTGAGACAACTGGTTATCAGCTTTTAACAAAGGGAAAAAATCCCATTCCTATTGGCTTTTACAATATAGTTGTCAATCTTATAAATAAACCCAGAAAGATAAAAACAAACAAACATAGAATATTCAGGTTAAGTACATAGCCCAATATCACACCTTTTAGTTAGCTGTGATGTCATCAGTCTTTAGTTCTACGTGAACTATTTCTTATAAAAGTCCATTGAATGATGATTGACCTGTAAGACTAATTATTCTTTTTTTCTCAGGTCCTGACAATATAAAAATCAGTGACTTACAGCTTTAACCACCTTAAAATTGGGCATGTATAGTATGTTTATTTTTAAAAAGATAGCATTTTTCAAACAAGGTTTACATGCATGTTATTACTGGCTAAATCTGGCTTCCTGTAACGTTTTTTTGTTCTTCTTTTTCTTTCTTTTTTTTTGTGGCAGCCATAAACAAATGTAAGATGGCTGCCAAAGCTCTGCACAGAGTAAAAAACAGGAGATCTCATAAAATGGAGACAGCACATTATTAATCCGAGGCTTTCCGCCATGATCAGAGCCGTTAAAACACAGAGCACACTTTAAGTACCTGCAGAACCCATAGACAGTTCATTTGTGGAAACCCCTCGATGATTCATCATGTTTACCAGAGTTCATTTCCGTGCCTTGGGCTAAATGTGCATTGTTTGGCAAAGAGTGAATACAAAAGGAGATTGTAACTCACCATCCATGATGAAGAGATATATACATATATTCTCTCAGTGGGTCGTATAGATCAGTGCCTGCTAACGTGTTCTTTGATCGTGTTTCCTCTCCTGCCGTCTGGCTGAAAACTGGTCTCCGAGCTTAGTTTCACTTTTGACTTGGCTGTGCTCCAAGCACATTTCCACTGATAGACTCGGGTAACAGACAGGATTTAACAGGAAGCTGCCATGTATGGGGATAAATGTTCATTTTAGTCAGGCCCCATTGGAAAAATGAGGAATTTGCGGAATAAAATACTTCAGAATATAAGTCCTGTGTTCCCGTTTTTGCATCTGATATGCTGTTATATTTAGATTTATACATACATATATATATTCATAGATATCTATACTCTTCACTTGTGCAGCAGACTACAGGGGCTTTATCTAAAATTCTAAAAACAGAGTGTAGACTTTTTTTCTGCAGATTTTAGAGAAGGAACTTTGAAACTGGAACTGTAGGAGATAAAAATGAGTCATAGTGAGTGTTTGTAAAATAGGCAAACAAGTACCAAGTTGCTTTATGTGCAGACACGGTCAATCAAAACATTTACCCGGTTTAGCCACTTTTTGATCAGGTTTTATTGGTTTTACTTCACAAAT
>CAJRST010014446.1:10792703-10809529 GCA_907169785.1 Menidia menidia | reverse complement strand
TTCATGATCTCACACTTCAGTTCCTCTTCGGCCATTGTAGTATCAAAGAAACCAGGAGTGTCGATCAATGTGGTGCCTATTCCGTTAATGGGTTTGGATTCCGCTAGAGTATAACTTGTTTCAGATTTCGGAGACGTTTTTACCTTCAGTAGACTGTCTCCCAGTATGGTGTTCCCAAGGCTGCTCTTTCCACTACCGGTTTTTCCCAGCAGCACAATCTTTGTTTCATTTGATCCTAGACCGGAAAGGTATTCAATATGTTTGATCAGTGACATGTTTTCCCGTCTTATCCCTTCCAAGAATTTTAGGGGCAAAAAAGCCCAACATTACTCTAGATCCATGGACCTCTTTAAATCGTAAAGCTCTCACATACAATGCACATATGTTTACATTAAACTGTGTTCAATGCAACCATTTCTAAAAGTACTTGCATTGGTACTGTCAGAGAAAGCTTGCAAAAACAAGAAGAAAAAGTCACATATCAGCACAGAAGAGGGAAACACATGAACCTACATCCAATACAGCTTGGCAGTCTTAAAATTTGATCAAGTTCCTATTATTCCTGCATAATGACTCTGGTCTGCAGATAGAAAATTTAAAAAAAATAGCAGTCTGACATCCATTTACTGTCTAAACCCATGTAAGTCACTCAGGGTGGCTTAAGGACCAGGGAAATTATCAGTTGCAATAAAGGGAGAACTGTGTTTTCTTGTTTCTGTTGCCAGTGGGTAAGACCATGTTAGGTCATAAGTTAAATTCTTGCTGTAGCCAATTAAGGAAGTGGAAAAAAAACTGCGTCAGCAAAGTATAAGCAGGATTTTTGCATTGGCCCACAGCCAAAAGCACAGTTCTTGTCTGTTCCCCCATCCTCCTTACTCCTTATCAGGATTTTGTGGCAACAAATTAGCTCTTATTGCATTTTACCACTGCTGACACTTGCTAACTGATTTTAAACAATGTTAGACGTCTAGAGCAGACAAAGGACGGGACGTCACTTTCCACACTGAAACCAGATTTTGCTCAAGCTTTACTTTCATTTTGATTATTTATCATCAAAAAAAGGTTTAGCTGTGCTGGCTGGCAGCTCTTGTTACATCTATCCTGATTTTCCAGGAAATTCTCCAGGAAATTCGGTATCCTTCTTATCGAAGAGGCAAGAGTCATTAGAAGTTCTTGGGTTTCCGATCCATGTATCTACGTGGATACTTTGATGTGCAGTGGAAGTGAAGCATATTTTTACGTGTGTATGAGGTTTTCCAGATTTTTTTTTACCGAGAATGACAGAAAAGTAAATGTAACTCACCGTCCATTGCAAGAAGAAAGTCAGAGCAGGTGTAACGATCACAAGGTCAGATGTGTGAATGTGCGCCCTTGGTAATTTCCTGCTTTTGACTCGGCTTGAAAGTTTAGTTTCACTTTAGATTTGGCTGCAAACCAATTTACACCCGCAATATCTAGACCCAACCCTCTGAGGATAGAAAGGCCTCACGTACAGAGACAGAAAACATTTTGCATTTCTTGACTTGAATATTGACTTGACTTGAACAATACAAGTTGGTTTCACACTAGAATTTCAAGGAGAAAGAAGGACGGGATTGGGCAATTCAGTTTAAATGCATCAACGTAGATGACAGGTTCACCTTCTGTTGTCCGTGGCTGACATGAAAATGTCAAAATCTGCAAAACTTGTAAATGCAAGAGGAGAAAGAAGTACTATGTAAGGGCATATCTTATATCTCTTCAGAAGCAGGTCTGTAGAGAGGCCTTTGCAATGAGGCAAAGGCCTCTATGACTGGTTGAAATGAGCGGGATTTACTGTTCTTTTCTTGCCTTAATCTTGAATATTGGGCTTTGCCAGCTTGGAGAAAGAGAAATGCTTTTCAAACATATCAAAACACGAGATCCAGATGTGCGGGTTCAAGATAGAATCAGCTGATCAACATAGGTAGCAGTGCAATGAATTGAGACAAAGACCACCAGATCATCTCTTTAATTGTGCAGTGGATTGCAAGAAACACTTGTTGAAGAAAGAAATACATTTGGGTAAATATGCCCCCTTTAAAAAAACTTTTTCATCACTTCCACAATTCAGCAAAGGCCAAGTTGGGTGAGCGAACAACAAAACTGCTTGTCTTGCTCCCTGTAATAACCGGTTCTCCTGAGGCACTGTGTTGTTTGTCTGATTGGCTCAAGAGGACTCAACCTCTGACTGAAGCAGAGTGGCAATGTAGAAAAAAAATTAGCTTGAATACCCCAAATTCCCCTCTTCCCCCCTCTGCGGGATGCGGAGTAAACTCTCCCCAACCTGCCAAAAGAGCTGTGACCAGTTAGGGTGTGGTCAGAGAACATCTAAAGGTCTCCTGGATGGTCTTCTTCCTGGGACCTAAGCAAAGTATCTTTTAGGCCCTGTGGATTGTGGAGAGGGACTTTTTGTACTTGCCTCCCTCAGATCATCAACTGGGACATCAGTGAAGTAACACAGATGTCGCAATTCTACACCAGAGGAGGCGGTAAAAGCGAACGTAAACTGTGCCATGTCTTCCTCTGTACAAGCGGGTTTTTTAAGCTCGTAGGATGCCGGTCGCGTATGAGTTACAGAGTGAACAACCATGCAGTAATGCGATCTCAAGTGTAAATGAAGCCTCATCTACTTTGAGAACCCGAAGGTGTACCTTTGAAAGAGCTGAAGGAGAAAGCCAAAGAGTGAGGTCTTGATGAAGATATGGAAACAAGGAAAGGGTTGAAAAGCCACTGTATTTCATATCCATTTACTATTTACGCATCACATGTATCTATATTATATTGAATAAATATATCACAGTACTCGACAGTATGTATGAAAATATCTAAAAACCTGCACTGCGCCAAAGGAGAAGTAAACGTTTGCCCCTCAGGTCCAATGGCCCATAACATTTCCACCTCTCGTTATCATGAGTTCTGGTCTAAACCTGAGCTCTGAATTGCGGCTGCTCGAGTTCAAGATGTTATCTGATGAGCAAACAGGGCAAATAACAGCTCCTCTGGCTTAATCGACGACGGACTTTATTGCACACTAATGTGCACCGCATTTATTCAAGTGTAAGTAAAGGAGGCTTTTAACATGTTGACCCTGCTCTAATCCGAGGCTGGACATGTCTGTTTAACCACGTCGGGCGCAGCGGCATTCCTCCGAAAAAGCAGGTAATTCAGGTTAATGGTACACGTTAACCATTGGACTCAAACGCCACACCCATGAGGCAAACACACACTCCTGTTGTGTGTGAAGCGAAGGAGTGTGTGCGTGCTGTTGTCAAGAGTTTCCATAATGGAATAGACGTGTTGGCATCAGTGCCCAAAGTTTGCACCACAACACAACAGGAACTAATAGTGGGTCATGTTGCAAAAGCTGTTATTTTAAGATTAGGCCGGTTCATTGAAGTGGAGAGCGAAATTGGCTTGAGTGGCTTATGGCCAGGGCTGGGCTGATGAATAACTGTCGACGTGATGTTTCCTCCTGTGTGACGGCTGTAACTTGGGCGCACTCATCCATCCACCTGCTCTGCTGTCACAAGCAGCCACGCCAACCCAGAAATGTAAGTAAGAGCAAAATTCAGTATGAGCCGAAATTCTAATGTTCATAGATGCTTTTTTTTTTTTACAACTAAATCTGGCTGAGTGAGCAGAGTCAATCTAATGAGAGTCAATATTTGGTCACAGACAGTTAAAACGAGGAAATGTTCAATCTGAGTCTGACACACACACACTGCTACACAGAAAAACTCTGAAATGTTTTCAATACTGCCATTTTTAGCCCTTAAGGGCATATTTTTTGAGCTGCCATGTCTTTAATTTTCTAAGTGATTAGGTCAGAGGTTTAGGGGGCAACAGTTGAGTAAATTATGAGTTGATCACAATTGATGCTTTAATCGCCTTTGTATAAAATTGGGGGACACATATATGTGCATTGTGTTACAAATATTTCAGTATCTATGCTAAGCTAAGCAATTGATTGGGTCAGGTTAGCATAGCTATATTTAAAAACTTAAAAACGTCAGTTTGTAGTTTTGCCAAATGTCCATTGGCCAAACTATTCTTTTGTCCTTTGTTACAGAACAGCATTAATGGAAACTATTGCTACCCGAGTTGGTCTTCACACACAGTTAAAAATCACAGAAGAAATTTGATTGAATTATTCAGCAATAAAAAAAAATCCTCATGGGTTTATTGGTGTCTTTCCCTTTAGAACCAGGTTTTTGGGTCATATTGATGAAGCAGAAGTAGACATTTTCCATCAGCCGCCGGTTATGAATGTGCCAGTGTTGCTATTATGACCTGCTATTATGTTGATCTGAGTAAAGAATGGGTGTGTTTGCATGTTCTAAGTGGAGAAAACTGTGACTAATGCACTGGCCACACAAAACACAACAAGGCGACTCCACGAGTCCTGTATTACAGGAAAAACATAATGCAGTTTTAATGCTCCTGTACACACAATAAAATCTTTTTGTTTCTCTATTCATTTCAAAACGTTCAAACAGCGCTACTTCCTCCTGTGGTGGCGATTCCTCTTGCTGATCACAACTTCTCCACCTCTTGTCATACAGATAATGGCCTCTTTGGGAAAAACGCTGCCAGAGGAACAGTTCCAATGCGCCATCTGTCGCCGTGTGTTTACCGACCCGGTGACCACTCCTTGTGGACACAACTTCTGCCACGCCTGCATCCAGGCCGCGTGGGCCGACGGCGAAATGTGCCGGTGCCCCGCCTGTGACCGGTCCTTCAGCCCGCGGCCGGAGCTGAGCGTCAACGCCGCTTTCAAAGAGCTGGCCGACGCCTTCAGAGCGATGGCGTCCGGCTCGCCGGCCCCCGCGCTGACCGCGGCCGGGCCCGGCGAGGTGGCCTGCGACGTCTGCGCCGCCGCCGCCGCCGCCGCCGCCTCGGCGCCGGTCAGGGCCCTCAAGTCCTGCCTGGTCTGCCTGACCTCCTACTGCGAAGGCCACCTGGAGCCCCACCGGAGGGTGGCCACCCTGAGGCTGCACAGGCTGATGGACCCGGTCCAGAACCTGCAGGACAGGATGTGCGGGAAGCACCAGAGGCTGCTGGAGATGTTCTGCAGGGACGAGCAGATGTGCGTGTGCCGGTTCTGCACCGAGACCGAGCACAAAGGCCACCGGACCGTGAGCGTTGAGGAAGAGAGCCAGGAGAGGAAGGTATGTGGAGGCCCTCCTGTATCGTAGGGCGTGGGTTTGGGCTACAGGGAACATGGGAGACAGGAAGAACGCCCCATTTTGATACACCAGACCCAATGTTTTTTGTTTTTTTTAATCTTGTCCACTTTAGCTCTTATAATTAGTTTGATACAACTCTGATAAACAACTGCACATGACATGTTAAACTGGGTTTTTATCTATTTGAAGGTAAACTAAGATCAAAGAACGCCCATTTCAAAAACTGAACGGCACAAACCGCCTCTACAGTAATTCTGCAGTAATAATTTAGCTTAAATTTAAGAATAACTCTTCTCGTTCTCAACGGATAAAACCTTAAAACTGAAAAAGTGTATACTTTTTTTTCAAAGGACTTTGTGTCTTGATTGATTTTCGACCATCAGCTCAGAGTTTCGATCATTTTCATTTCCCGTCAAGGTCCAGGTGAAGAAGACGGGAGCAGATTTACAGCAAATGACCCAGGAGAGACTGAAAAAAGCGGAGGAGATTAAAAACTGCCTGAAGCTCAGCACGGTAAGTCTGGATGGATAGAATATGTATGCTTTTATTTATTTGTTTTTTGTTGGACCGAGCTGGTGAATGTAAAGTCATAAACATTTTCAGTATAGGAATTTTTTCAATACTGTCTAAAATATGAGCCTGACCTGAAATCAAATGGAATCATCATAATTCATGGCTTGCTTACGCTCCACCAAATTGAATAAAATGTACTCTTATCAAGACTGTAGATACACAGATTTCCCCACTAGCATAGAATCAATTAAGTTACATTGTGTTGTTGCCCATCTGGTATGCTGTTAGCAAGTTTTATCTGGGGGATGTTTTGCTTTTTTAAATGAATCCACTGATCCTCACTGCCGCGTGGGCTCATACTGAATCCCGCCGTGTCTCTTTTTTTTTCATCCAGCTGAATGCGGGGAAGGAGACGACGGAGAGCGAGCGTCTGTTTGCGGCGCTGAGCCGCTCCGTCGAGGAAAGACGAGACGAGGTCAGCGCCGAGATCAGGGCCAAGCAGGAGGCTGCACAGAAAAGAGCGGAGGAGCTGGTGGGTGAGCTGCAGCAGGAGGTGGCCGAGATCCGGAGGCGGAGCGCGGAGCTGGAGGCCCTGGGGGACACTGAAGACCACCTGCACCTTCTCCAGGTTGGCCACGCCAGACTGCGATGGGCCATGAGGGCGAGGGTCAATGATAATGTTAGAAAACATGAATTGAAAACAGGAGGGAAGATGGGTTTCGGTGTCTTGAAATGTGATACCTTCATGGAACTCCTCCATCTCCTTCCCTCTGGCAGAGCTTGCCTGCTCTTGTGTCACCCCCCGCCACCAGACCATGGACGGAGATCAGCATCTACCCGGAGCTCTGTGTGGGGACGCTGAGGAGGGCGCTGTCCAAACTGGACGTCACCATAAAGAATCAGCTGGACAGTTTGAAGACGCAAGGTGAAGTACGCTCAGATGTGTTGCCACCATTTAGTTCAAGTCGAGCTATTATTTTTCACAAATGTCTCCGGGGTCTTCTGTGTTCTCATGTGAATTGCATCTCTCTTTTCTACATCTCTGAATATTTTCTAGATGGAAGAAATAGATAGATAGAAATAAAACAAAGGATCCAAATGTATTATTTTGTGAAAATTGCTATGTCAACACTAAGAGATGTAAGTGTCAGAAAAACTGTGTAATATACATAAATTAATTTCCAAACTTGTCTTTGTTTTTGTTTTTTCCAGAGATGAGGAGGATGCAGAAATACGCAGGTATGAGCAGCCTCCACACTGACATCTGTTAAAACCTTCTCATCAGCTAAAGAAACTGCAGTTTTTCACATCATCCTTCACGGTTTAAGTATTACTTGAGGCCAGTAGTTAATTTTTAACCCAGGGGTGTCGAACTCCTGCAGGTTCTAGACATTTTCCTGCTTCTGTGCACCTGCTTGCGGTTAAATGGATGTACTTAAGACATTATTAAGCCCTTTTACAGGCCTGTTAACTGCATATTCATGTGACTCTGGAGTGCTGAAACAAGGAAACGCCTGAAACCTGCTGTCACGGCCTTTTAAATTTTCTTAACCAAGTTCTTAAAATCCCCAAAAAAGGCCGTCGGTGGCAACAGGTGGGTTTTGATTTAGACGCACTTGCTTTATTGCTTTGCAAAATTATAAGAAAATAACAAACAAAATTCCATTATCACTCTGCTCCAAACAAAAAGTAACAAAGGTGATCCAAAAGGTAAAACAAAAGTATAGCGTGTCTTATGGCGTGTTCAAAAAATCTTTTTCCCAAACCTCACGTCACCACACCTGACATTTCCTCCCCCAAACCAACCCCTGGCTGTTTTAAGTCTTCTAAATTAATGGGAGGAGCTTGGAAAATTACTAAATAAATCCCAACAATTAAACAAAAAATGGTTCTTTGCAAATTAAACATTTCAACTACTTAAAATTAAACAAAACATGTGAATGACGAAAAGTTAACTTAAATGGCCACAACACCTGCAGCACCAGGAGTTTGACGCCTGCGCTCTAAGCCATTCAGTCATTCACCTTCCTCGTTACACCTAACCTTGGTGATTTCCAATAAACTAGATCGAGCTTCCTACTTGGTGACTTTTGACCATCGTGGTCACGTGCAGGTTGAGCAATCAATGTAAAAAAATAAATACGGCAGAGGGATACATTCGGACTTTTGTGGCAATGTTGTCCGAACCATGTCTTATGTCTGCAGTTGACGTAGTGATGGATCCACACACTGCCCATCCAAACATTGTCCTGTCGGCTGATGGAAAGCAGGCAGGCCGAGGGGAGCTGCTGCAAATCGTGCCCGAGAACCCCCAACGCTTTGACCCCGTCATCTGTGTTCTGGCCAAGAAGGGTTACCTGTCGGGAAGGTTCTACTTCCAGGTGGATGGCTTTGCCTTTCCGTCATAGCCAGGCTGCAAAAATACTGAAAGTACCACTCGTGCTCATAATGACTTTCTGCTGTAAATTAGGTCGCCGTGGGGCAAAAGACCTACTGGGACCTTGGTGTGGTCAAGGAGACCGTCAACAGGAAAGGTATGATCACCTCCACGCCGGAGAACGGCTTCTGGACGGTGCGTTTGAGGAACGGCGATGAGTATCGCGCCCTGGACTCCCCCTCTGTCCTCCTCACTCTTCGGGAAAGGCCCCAGACCGTCGGAGTGTTTGCAGATTATGAGGAGGGGACGGTGTCCTTTTTCGACGTGGATGCCGCCTCTCACCTCTACACCTTCACTGACTGTGTGTTTTCCGAGAGGATCTTCCCCTTTTTCAGTCCAGGGGTCTTTGATGAGGGGAAAAATGCGGAGCCACTGATCATAAAGGCTGTCGGTCATCAGACTTCCACTTGAGGAGGAGCCTCTAATGGCAATCTGTAGATTGGATTTATACTTATACAGATCTGGTTCTGTATTTATCAGTAATATATTGTTCTATCACTACTTGGGCTGTAATATGGAGTGAAATTGATAGCACTTGGAGGTGGCTTCAGGAAGCCCTCAAATGGATTCTGAATAAAAAATCTGTATTTGTTAAACTTCCTTTTTGAAATATTGTGTTTTTCAAGCTGTGTTTCCTTAACCACTAAAACATATATTTTCTCCGATTTTCAAAAATTTCCTCTGGATACTATGCGGACTGTAAAGATCCTTCAAAAAATATTATTTGAAATGTTAATCATGAAACTGTCCAGGGTGTACCCTGCCTCTCGCCCGTTGACCACTGGGATAGGCTCCAGTTCCCCCCGCGACCCCATCAGGGAATAAGCGGTATTGATAATGGATGGATGGATGGATGTTAATCATGAAACATTAAATGTACATCTCTGCCATTTAGAGGACAATATTAAGAGCCATGTGAACCACAGAAACGGGTGGAAGCAGTGTGCAGTAACAGACTGTGGCCGCTAGAGGCAGCCAACTCTCCGCTTCCCTCTTCAGACTGCTTGTACGCATGCTCGGCCGCCAGGAAGAAGGAGTAGCCTCTTTTCATCATGGCGGCGACCATAGACAACAGCAATGCCGTCCAGGCGACAAAGAAAAAACACCTCGGAATCCCGGAGGCGGTATTTGTGGTGCGTTAACCCTCACATTTCGCCAGGTGTTACCTGCCTGTAGTCGAATTACACCGTTTTTGGTGAAGCCGGCGTCTCCGTGCGTCACACTTGCTACCGGCTAGGTAGCTAAGCTAACGGTGGAGCTAGCATGGTTAATCCTGCCGTGTGTGCGGGATGGGCGGCTGCTGCTTTCCATCTATGGGCATTACTGGATGTGTCATAGCCACTTCTCACATTTAGTGTGCGCTCTACCCGTTATAGGCTTTAAAATATTATTTTTTTCATCAGCGTAATCGATAGCTGCAGTGGTGGCAGTTCTGAATATTTCCCCATTCATTGTTCGGTCAGATTGTTACCAGATCCTTACACTTAAAATTTCGAGCAGTTAAATGTAAGAGAAGGGGGGAAATAAAACTTATTTGCAGTTAGTTTACAGCTTCCACTCTTTAGAGAGGCTTTTGAGGGGTTTTTAGTTCTCTTTAACAAGAAGATATTTGCCTAAACTTCAACAATGAATTCTTATATCATTTAACGAGCCTTTAAATAAAATACAAATATATCTTCGTTCATGAGGGACACATCCACGAGAAATAATCTTTTGAATCCGTATGGCTGCTGTTCAAATACAACAATTCCACAATAAAATAAAAAAGAAGGTAATGGAAGCAAAACTTGCACGCTTGTCTTAAAATTTTTAGGGTTGTACATGTGGGGAAACTGAAAACGTCCTTGTAATAAAATAAAAATAAACAGCTCACCATAAGGGATTGTAGTGAATGAATAAATGACTTTTTGTTAACATTTGAGCTTTTCATATTAGTTAATTGTTAATCCTTTGATATTTATCTGCAAAGATTAAGGCTCATCAGACTCCAGCTGTTAATTCATGCTTGCTTAAATGTAGTTTTATGGGTCCTTTAAAAAGGGAAATGGATAGACATCACCTTGTTTCTTTCCATTTGTTGGTAAAGGCCAACAAGGAGGATGGCCTAGACTCCTTTATATGTTCTACAGAGTCCTTCTATGTGTCCAGCCACTCGTTTAAAGCGGAGCGCTACCAGGCATAGCACTCGGATCCGTCATTGTTTTAGGAATGGATTGTGGTCTCGGGTCTCCTTAGACTCGCCCCCATGATTTTGCTTTCGTCTCCAGGAGGACGTCGACTCGTTTATGAAGCAGCCCGGCAACGAGACGGCAGACGCAGCGCTGAGGAGGCTGGACGAGCAGTACCAGAAATACAAATACATGGATCTCAATCTGTCTCAGAAGAAAATGAGGTACCACAAACCTAAACAACCCTTTTTACTCGCCCTGTTTCTATCACTCGATCTCAGAGTCTGTGACCATCTTTGCTTAAATGTGACCCCTTTAAAAATGACAGTGGCACATGTTCTCAGGTTCCATTAAGACGTATTACTGATCTGTTGCTGTCTAACCCACAAGCCAAACTTTAGAAACCACCTTGTGAAAACAGTTGAATTCTCTTTTCTTTTAGGTTGAAAAACCAGATCCCACAAATCACACAGACGCTAGAAATCCTACGACACATGCAGAAGAAGAAGGTAAGGCTGTTGTGATCTGTTTTGGGCAGTACAGCCTAGCGTTTAGTTTAGATTTGAATTTCCAGTCGGCGACGGAAGCCGAGCAGGAAACGGGAAGTCAGCCGCTGACGGCCGGGTCATGGCTAATAGTAACAAAGCTTTCCAGAAGGAATGTTGGATTAAAACAGCAATGAACAACAAAAAAAAGCCGAGTTAACCCTCAACCCACTTTGTTCATGTTTACATCCAGGTCTCTCTTTAGTATTTTTGCTGAATCACGACTCTATAAACTCCTTGGCTGTGGTGGGGAAAAAAAACCAAAACAACTTTTTGTCATCGCAGGACACAACAGAAGCCATGGAAACGCACTTCCTATTGGCCGACAACGTTTACTGCAAGGCCTCAGTGCCTCCCACTGACAAAGTGTGCCTATGGTTAGGGGTAAGTTTTATCTTTTGATTTTTAAGAAATCAAATGCTACGTGCCGGCAGCCGGCCGGTGGCCCAAGTTATGCTCGATTCCGAGACAGTTTTGGAGTAAATCGTTCGGATCTGGGGGTCAAAGCTGCAAAAATCTGGCGGTTGCCGGGGTGTCAAACTGCGGACCCTTGAGGGTGTCCTGCTAGTTTTTTACATCGTCCTGCTGCTTCTGATGAAGTAGGTCTCTTGAAGACCTGCTGACGGTGCATTGCTGTGAAACCCGGCTGCAGAGCAGCCCCTGAGGCACCTGAGTTTGACACCCATGCTTCACAATCGCATCACAATCCAGTTAAAGTTTGGTCACGCGATCAGAAACCAGAAAAAGACTAACCCCAGGCGTCTGTGCTGCTCCGCCCCCCCCCGAAGGCGAACGTCATGCTGGAGTACGACATCGACGAGGCCCAGGCTCTCCTAGAGAAGAACCTGTCCACGGCGTCTCGCAACCTGGAGACGCTGGAAGACGATCTGGACTTCCTCAGGGACCAGTTCACCACCACCGAAGTCAGTATCCTTCCACCAGTGCAGTCCGCTCCTCCACGGGTAACATTTTAGTTTAGTTTTTCTCTTTTTTTTTGTGCTCCCTTATTGTTCAGGCACTTTGTTTTCCTGGTTCGACGTATAGAAAGTTTTCAAAATCTCAAAATGGCAACAGACGAAAAGGGTTTGGGAGCATTTTTGACACAGAATCCGTCTACTGCCATGATTTCTCAGCGTGTGGAATTACGCTGAACATCCCGGTAAAGTCGAATGCACTGTCAAGTCAGAGCAGTCTATCGTTTATAAGTAGCGAGAAATATGAAACAGCCTCGGCAATCTGTCAAAAAAAAATTAGCTGAAGAAGTCATTTACTTTGTTGACCTTTTAACAAAACAGGATCTGATGTGTTTTAGGGCACTTTTTTGGGGAAAAAAAAAAGAAAAAGAAAGCGCCTCGCACCTTGCATGTTTACACAAAGCCCTTTTATTCTAGTCAGCCTTTTAATCCAGACGTGATGGGACTGTCGTTTTATAATGGAAAGGCATTTAAAGAGTTACATGAGGGAATAATGATTTGTTACTCCAGAGAAGCTCCCATTATCCTCCACCCTGTGTTGATGCCCGAGGACTGATCTGAGACTCTCAGGTGAGAGCCGTATTCCCGTTGTGTCTTTAACTCCTCGCCCCCCTCAGACATGGCACGAGTCTACAACTGGGACGTGAAGAGAAGGAGCAAAGAGAACCTCCTGAAATCAGTCGAAAAGTCTTAAAAAAAACCCTCATTTTGTGCTCCCCCCCCTCCCTCCCCGACGCAAGGAAACGTGAACCCCTCCCAAACCCAGAACCCCCTGCGTGTGTGTGCGGTCGCCACCCCCCCCGGGCCGGGGGGGGGGGGGGGGTGTCTGGAGGCGCCGTGGTCATCCCGTTCCATCCCTGTCCAGCCGAGCTCGCACCCCCTCCATCGCCACTGTTTTTCCCTGTTGATTTGCTACTTTTTAAAGTATTTTTTCAAGTAAAAACGTAACAAAAAGGCAAGTGAGGCGGTTTTGTGTTCTTTTTAATGGTTGCAGTATGTTCTGTTCTTTTTTTTGTTTTGTTTTCTGGTCCTTTTCTCCCTTAAATCACCCCCCCCCACCCCCCGGACTTTCACCCGCCCGTCTGTCTCATCCTTTAACAGCGCTCACAAATGGTCGCTCTTCTGAGTGGAGTCTCTCTGTTCAGCAGGTTGATGATTATCAACAGCAGGTGAATGAAGAATAAAATGGTTTTGCCTCTCGGATCTTGTTTTCAGTTACTGAAGGACTTCTTGTCTGTTTTTCCTCAAGGATCGACTTTAGTCTGGTTTCAAAGCCGCCGCCCACCCTCCACCCTTTGGCCTCCCACACGCCACCGTCTCCTCCACCCCCCCACCCCCACCCCCCCACCGCTGCTCCGTCTGTATTTATTTGTCCCTCACTGTACCCGTTACACGATGATTGAAGTAAAAGATGAACAAATTGGCAAAGACTCGAGACTTTGAAGGGCTGCTCTGTGTTGGGGGGGACAAAAGTGTGTTTTTCTGACGTTTAGAAGGCAATTTGATTTAGTGTGGGGGGGGGGGGAAATCTGACCATCAGTTCGGGGGTGATTTTGGTAGCGATTGGAGCATTTTTACCAAAAACGCTTTAAGTCGCACGGGGAGGGCTGTGAATCTGATAGGGGGACATACTGAGAAAAAAAATATTATAAGATAATTCGTTTGACTTGATAAGTGCAAGAAATATAAGCAGAAACGGATGAAAATGATGTAAGTGGATGAATAACAAGCCTAGTGCTTGACTATGACTATTGTGAGGTTAGATACTGAACTTTACTGGCTCGTTGCTGATATTCCTGTCGACTCTTCCCAGGAGAACTGACCCCCCCCTTCCCAAACACGTTCCCATTTTCTTTCCCTTCATTCTCCCTTGAGGAAAGCTAGAAGTCACCTCTGTGCGGCCCAGCACGCCATGACGGCCGCTTAGCTGATGGGATTTTGCACCATCGAACCTCCCCTGACGGTCCTTTAGAAACGAGGTAAGTAAGAACACTGAGGGAATGCTCAATCCCTCCCCCACGGGGGGTGGGGGCGAAAAAGGAGGGAGGGAGCATGGATTTAACGGGGGTAAATAAAAACGGTCCGAGCTTAAAGACGCCAGCTTTAATTATGTTGTCTGTCGGCTCAGTGCACCATCAACGTGTGACGCGACTAGCTGAAAGTAAAGCTTGTTTTTTCATGCTTGATTATTGAACAGCGGAAGGCGTAAGTAAATATTCAACCTAGCATTTTCACAGTCAAAGGTTAGACAGCCTGAAGTAGGGAGGAGTAGGCATTTTGATAGAAAACCATCTACCTATAATACCCCATAGAAAAGACAAGAAGAGAAAAATGCTGAGTCAGCATTCACGCAATGGTTGCATCATCAAGCAGTTCCCTTTAAGCAAAGCCAGTGTGTGATAAAGGGATTAACCAGGCCTATTAAAAAGAAAACCCATCACATAAAACATACAATAAAAGGATGATGGATACTATTTAGTGATTTAAAAAAAATTGACTTCATCTCTCTTTTTTCAGTTACTCAACATCACCTGCACTTTTGCTCATTAATAGTTCTAGTAGAAACCAAAATATATATATTTTTTTACATAACGAAGCCAATAGGCAAAAAAATGAGTCATAAAAAAGGGCGTCTTTTAGAGATTTTTTTTACTGGCTGATATGCTGTAATACCAGTTTATTTTATGTACTGAGCCTTGACTAAGAGTTAAGACTGCCTTTTTACAGAATCTTTAAACCATTTAATTAGACAACACACCCCCTGCAGCTGTTTCTCTCACCAGCCAACAGGAAGAGTAAATATGTAAGATCCTGGTGGTGTTTTTGTAGTGGGATATAAATCGACCCTCAGGGCATTTTGAAAAAGCTCCGGTTTACTCACACAGGATTAGTTTTGTTTCTTAAACGGGTCAAAACTGCACAAACGGGAGGTTGAGCTCCACAGCTGTTACGACATCCCGTTCTCATTCTCAGAGGTTACTCGTCCACCTTTGGTTTTGTAATAATTAGTGTTTTTTTTTAGATCTCACTTCATTTGCCCATCCCAGATTCTCAGTTTAAGCATCAAGCAAACTATCCATCCATCCATTATCGTAACCGCTTATTCCCTAATGGGTTCGCGGGGGGAACTGGAGCCTATCCCAGTGGTCAATGGGCGAGAGGCGGGTTGCACCCTGGACCGTCCACCAGTCCATCGCAGGGCCACACAGAGACACACAAGGACCAACAACCAAACATACCCACACCTAAGGGCGATTCGCAATGTCCAATCAAGCTAACATGCAGGTTTTTGGACGGTGGGAGGAAGCCGGAGAACCCGAAGAAAACCCACGCAGACACAGGGTTAAACATGCAGACTCCACCCAGAAAGGTCCTGATTTTTGTCTGACATTTGGCCTTCCCTGTGCAAGACGGTCTGGAGTCTGCGTGACCTCAGTATTATCATCGGACGCCGTCTCATTTCCAGCTCGTGACATGCTGGTGCTTTTCTGAGAGCCCCAGCCTCCGATTTCTTTCCAGCCTGCGTATCGCTCGTTTTGCCCTGGTGGTATGATGGTATCAACAGTTTAAAGCGAGGTCAGGGGGGGGAGGGGCCTGATATACTGCTTGTTTCAAAGCGCCATGGAGACAATGCTGATTTTCACTGGCTTTTTCAGTGTTTTGTTTTTGCTTTTCACCCTTAATGTTAATTTAACTTTGTCTAATACTCCGCTCAAGGGGCGTAAAGATTAAGAGTAGGTTGAAAATTAGTGACTGAATGAAAAATGTCCCGTCATTGCTGAAGGTTTTCCTCCAAATTGTCCACCTAAAACTGAAGCACCTTCCGGTAGAATCAAACTCGGAACTGGCAACAGGATGTTAAAAGAGCAGCGTCCCAATTTTGGACCCCTAACTGCGTCGTCGTTCCATTTAAAGGTCACGATGAGTTTCATCTTTTGGGTCAGGCACAGGTCTGACCACCGTGAGCACCACCCTGTCGAGCACATTTTGGTTAACAAACGTTTGTTTTAAGAGCGGGTAAAAAACATTCGGGCTAAAGTAAACGTCCAACTTCAAATCAAATTATGAGTGATTTCAACCCCTTTGCATTTGAATATGTGTACTGAACAGCAATTTCCTACATTTTTAGAGGAGTATTGCCTTGTTCACTGAAAGTCAAAAAGAAGTAAAGATGTTGGGTTTCTGTCCCCCCCTCCCTTCCCTACCGAATACGTCAGCTTCCTTTAAAACACAAATGACAACAGCCTTTAAACCGAATCCCCTCCTCAGCAGGCTCAAGGTTACAGCTCGCATTGATAGCGGGCGCTTTACTGGCAGCTGAAAGGAGTCCGGCGCTGTTTTGTATTCTGCGTCTGTGCGCTGCAACCAAACGCTGCCAAGGCTCCCGACAGAGTTCCCGTAAATAATCCTGCCCGTGTCCTGCCGAACGCGGCTTTCTGTCAGAGGAAAAACTTCTGTGGAAACACCTTTTCTTAATCCCCCCTCGTGCCGTGAAGCGACTTTGCCAGGACAATAGAGCCTTCATGCAGACATGGTGGAATTTAGATCAATATGGAGTTCACGTAGAGCTTCCTCTTTAAAGGAATAACGGTTATCTCCCAAAACGCGAGGCATTGATTGGATTTCGAGTATACATGATGCTTAATGGAGGAAGTGCTCAGTTTCGTAGAGAATAGAGACCAGAGGCGTTCATTTGGGAGAGATCTTGGCAACACCCGGCAGCAGAGACCATACAATGGCTCAGACGTGACTAGAAGAATTCCTAAAGGCTTACCTGCACACATGGGAAACGACACCCACCACCCCCCCCAAGAAAAGCTTGTGGAACCCAAAGGAACCCAGCAGGGAAAAGGAAAAAAATCCCTTTGAGTCAAATGGTTAGACATCAAGCTCATTTGAAATAAAAAGAACACACAAGCGTCAGTGAAAGACTTTTTTGTTTTTAATTGCCGGATGGAGTTGTCCCCCCCCCCCCCCCCCCC